>JAHZNP010000275.1:0-85342 GCA_020615345.1 Triops cancriformis
CGGACAAATCGCACTACACCCAAGTCCAAATTGTATCCGCGGTATCTTGTTTTGGACAGTCGGAGGAGCCTCCAGTTTTCATGGGTGTTTGGTGTTATTGTTTGTGTTTTTCAAGCGTACAATACCTCATTTGATAGCCAGGACACCAGGCCATCTAACGAGTATAGTTTTAGGCTACAATTTTGTCTCCACGTGAAGTAAATAAACTACAGAAAAGTGTCCACTGTCCCATCCCTCCTCTACACGCTAAACGGTGTCAGCGACTTTGCCAAAACTACTCAGTATTTCATATAAAAATCTAGCGAGTAAGGTTTTGGATTGTATTATCTAATGCACTCATTAAGTTTTCGTTGAAAAAATTCTCAGTCAATTTATAAAACACGAATTACATTTCCACTTTCTTGGGGAAAAAGCATTTCTAAATATATGACCTGATGGTACACTAAAGTACCATCTACCTAATTTATTGTCAAAAACGAAATTCAAATCCGTCGGCTAGTTTCGGATTTATCACCTAAATAGTTTTCTAAAATTTCCTAAGTGATAGCGCCAAAATTAAATGTCGGATTTGAATTCTGTTACTATTATTCCGTCAATACTTCTAGGTGGCTCTAATAAATTTTGTGATTGAATGTTTGAAATTGCTTTTCTGCAAAAAAAAGCTGAAACTTGACTCGCTTTTAAAAAGTGTATGGAGAACTTTTTAAAGAAAATCTCGACGATGTGCACTAGATATTACGATAAAAAACTTTAACGTCCTTACTGTTTAATGAAATACTGAGATGTTTTGGCGAAGTCGCTGACGCTGTTTACCATGTGATCTCTTTTTACCACGGTTAGGTGCACCGTAGCCTTAACTGGATAAATTCTACAAAATGTTACTGACGAGTAGTCACATAGTAGCTGACAATTTTTTAAACTGAATGTGCACATGAACGACTAGCATTTGCAGTAAACAGCAAGAAAATAGTAAGTGCCTCCAAACTAGCTTCATTTCTCGCTCGGGCTGAAATTTGAACCGAAAATGTGCTTGAAGAGTCCTATCACGGAATGTCAGAATATTAATCACGTAGCAGTTATCACAATTGACAATATTAATCACAATTGACTTTCGTGTCATGAACGAATTCTAGACTATTTCGTTAACATTTACGTACTTTTCAAAACTTGACAACTGGGTCGTAATAAAATAGATAATATATGTGAGACATTTTTCTCAAAAAAGAACGACTTTGATATTATCAATGATTTGACGAAGTTTCGTGAATTTTCCATTAGCGGTACAAAGATGTTGTCGAAAATGAGATCCCTGTGTTAAAAATTGCACAAAAATCTTTTTGATCAGTTGTCCCCATGCCTTACACAAGTTTAAGAATGTTAGTTCGAATTTAATGTTCGCAATTTCATTGAAAATTGTGTAGGATTTTTCTAGTAATATTTTAAATACATCATTTAGGCCAACTTTTATGTCAAAAACAAACAAAACTTACTGCAAACCATAACTAATAATCATTCTCCCCGTGGTAGTATGTTTCGTTTAGCGGCGTAGTTCAAAGAACCCAACTAGAGTGCTTATTTGATAAAATGGTGCAACCGATAGCTTAGCGTACGACTTTGCTATACTTTTACTTCTGTACTGATTCACAAACTCCACATAGAAGGTCTAATTTCTTGTTTATCACACGCAGCTTTAATTAAATTTTCAATATTTTTTTACAGGATCTTATTCATTACACCGAGTTACAACTATCCTTATTTGTTTTATTTTATTTTCACGCAGTTGGTTTACTGTTCCTCTAATACTTTTATTTTTCTATTATTTATGATAATTTATCAACCTTTACCTATGCATTATATTGTATTTTGTATTTTATCTATATTATCTTTGTGCGTTGATATCTATTATATTTTTTAAATTATGTTTCCTTCAAGACCAGCGTAGAATTTTTTTAATGCTTTATCTCTTTATTTATTTATTCTTCACATGCTTTATGTTAGTATTTATTAGTATTTAATTTCTATTATTTATTAATTTGCACTATCATTTGCTTTCAATTTTCTGACCCAAGCTAACCTTGAGACAGGTTACTCCCCTACTTCGACATGCCGACGGTAAACAACTTCTCATGACCAACAATGCCATAATCCCAAGACTCAGCCTTTCCACCTGCTCAGGTGCGGAATCACGTGTGATTGACACATAAAACTCGGCAAGGGTTTCACTTTTACCTGTTTACAAGCGAGAGTGCGAGGCGTCTTGCCTCGTAACGCTGCGAACCTCGTCAGGTAAGCGAACATACCTGGCTTTACCTGCAAAATATTTTTCATTCGGCTGACCTTGCTCTTCTTCGCAACAGAAAGGGTCGTACTCCCAGAAAGAGAAAAGAGGCCGCTGGGTTCGCGTATAAAAGCACTGCAATGCCAACGAAACATCAGTACCTAGCCAGCTTTGCACCAAGAATCACTTAACTATTTCACAAGCCAACATGAAGTTCTTCATCCTCGCAACTTTAATAGCTGTAGCAGCAGCTGGAGCGATTCCCTACGGTTATTACAGTGATCAGCCTGAATACGAACAAGAAGGACCCAAGTACCCTACCATCGTGAAACAGGACGATATCCGTAATTTAGATGGCAGCTCCAGTTTCAGGTACGTCATCGCACGATAATGGCTAAATACTGTTTTCTTAACGGGCTTTTTTATTGTAATTAACAGTTACACCAGCTCGGATCAAATCATGAGAGAAGAAAGCTTATACCAGAAGCAGATCGGTAAGGAGACGGCCAGCGTGGCTCAAGGATCAACATCATGGTATGCACCTGACGGTCAGAAGTACTCAATGAGCTGGATTGCTGACGAAAATGGATTCCGCGTCACTGGAGATCACATCCCAACTCCTCCGCCTATTCCTGCTGCTATTGCTGCCATGTTGCCCACTCTTCCTCAACAAACCCCTGAACAGTCGTATGTCGCTCCTGCTGTTGCTGCACCTGAACCTACGTACGAAGCTCCGAAGTACGAAACTCCCAAGTACGAAGCTCCTAAGCACGACGCACCCAAGGTGGAAGAGCCAAAATACGAAGCTCCCAAAATGGAGGCTCCTAAATACGAAGCCCCCAAGTACGACGCACCCAAGGTGGAAGAGCCAAAATATGAAGCTCCCAAAATTGAGGCTCCTAAATACGACGCCCCCAAGTACGACGCACCCAAGGTGGAAGGGCCAAAATACGATGCTCCCAAAATTGAGGCTCCTAAATACGATGCTCCCAAGTACGATACACCCAAGGTGGAAGAGCCAAAATATGAAGCTCCCAAAATTGAGGCTCCTAAATACGACGCCCCCAAGTACGACGCACCCAAGGTGGAAGCGCCAAAGAACGATGCTCCCAAAATTGAGGCTCCTAAATACGATGCTCCCAAGTACGATACACCTAATGTGGAAGAGCCAAAATACGAAACTCCTAAAGTCGAAACTCCTGAGTACGTGGCTCCCAAGTACGATACACCCAAGGTGGAAGAGCCAAAATACGAAACTCCTAAAGTAGAAACTCCTGAATACGCGGCTCCCGAGTACGAAGCACCCAAGGTGGAAGAGCCAAAATACGAAGCTCCTGAAATCGAGGCTCCCAAAGTCGAAGCTCCTAAATATGAAGCGCCCAAGGTGGACGAGCCAAAGTACGAAGCCCCTGAAGTTGAAGTCCCTGAGTACGTACCACCTAAAACTGAGACTCCTAAAATCGAAGCTCCAAAATACGAAACCCCCAAGTACAGAATTCTCAAGTACCAAGTTCCTAAACAAGACGCACCTGTGTACGCTGCACCCAAGTACGAAGCTCCCAAAGTTGAAAACCCCAAGTATGTAGCACCTAAGTACGAAGCACCCAAGTACGAAGCTCCTAGATACGAAGCTCCCAAAGTCGAAAGCCCCAAATACATGGCTCCTAAGTACGAAGCTACTAAAGTCAAAGCCCCCAAGTACGTAGCTCCTAAATACGAAGCTCCCAAAATCGAAACCCCCAAGTATGAAGCTCCCAAAATTGAAACCCCCAAGTACGAAGCTCCCAACATCGAAACACCCAAGTACCAAGCTCCCAAAGCCGAAACCCCCAAGTACGAAGCTCCCAAAGTCGAAACCCCGAAATACGAAGCACCCAAGTACGAAGCTCCCAAAATCGAAACCCCAAAATACGAGGCACCGAAGTACGAAGCTCCCAAGGTGGAACAGCCAAAATACGAAGCTCCCAAGATCGAAACACCCAAGTACGTAGCTCCCAAGGTCGAAGCTCCAAAACACGAAACTCCCAAGATCGAGGCTCCAGTTGTACCTGTCCCTGTGGCTCCTGTTCCGCTTAACTACGATGTTCCCAAGATTGCGAAACCCGAGTACCAGGCTCCTACATACGAGGCTCCCTCTGTTCCTACGTACGAGGCTCCCAAGGTCGAAATGACGAAATACGAAGCACCCCCTACTGGTGCTCCCGTAGCTCCCAAATACGAAGCTCCCAGACGGGTAGTATACAAGTACCACGCTCCTAAATACCACGCACCAGCTGCTCCTCGTGCTCCTGTTGCTGCTCCTGCCAAACCGACCTACGTGCGCTACTAATAAATTGTCTCTATGTACAAACATTTAGATTATCAATAAATACCTTCCTTTTTTACCTTGTTGTACGATTCCATCTTCTTTGTGACAAGAACTTATTTTATGATTATACCAGCCGTTCTAATGGAGTCACTAGTTTTAGCCACACATCAAATCACAACAAATCTTACAACGAGGTCACAGTTTCAAACTTAAACACATGGCGGACAGGCGGCACTTTATTATTAATAATTTTTCAAATCAATTGATTGATTCCTGTTCACTGGCGACATCTAGCAAATTCTCCAAAAACTAAGTATCCGCCATGACCCCACCAACCTGTGGAAAGTCTCGTAGGGTGGAGGTCTACTTTTCATTATGAGTGAAAGCAAAGCAAGCAAGTCTTTTTATTCTAAGTGTGTCCCTTCCGAAGAGAAGCATTTCGGTGGTACGTTTTGCCTGTAACTCGGTAACTGACCCGCTAGTCAAACACAAAGGCGGCAACGAGCTCTGCTCACGCCAAGATAAAAAAAACTGAAACACAGTCATCCTTAAATTAAATGACATTATAATAAAGTGTTGTACTATGTGTGATACCATAGTAAAACAGAACGGCGTAGCTTAATTCGATAGTGAAATATAAGAGATGAAACAAATCACATTTGCTTTAATTCGTCTCACATTCTGTGGAAAATGTGGGAGACTGGTATACTAAACCGGCGTCCTGATCTACATATTGAAAACTTTCTGATAGCACGTATTCTTTTCCTGATGAACTTTGGGGCGATCCCTTTTCGTCCACTGTATAGGATGTACCATAAACAAAGGCACCGAACTGAGTATCCGCTGTTTCATTTGGACGTATAGCTTTGGGTTGTTTTTGCTTGATTGATTTTGACTTGTTAAGTTTTCGCCGCCTGTGCGCATTCCTGGTTAAGAAATGGTGAATTAATATTTTTAAACAATGTTGGGACAGAAAGCTATTGCTTTTCTCTTACAGTTTGCAGCTCGTGAATATAGAAATTGTACAACAAACATAAGCAGCTGCGGCAATACTGGTGATAGCGACTGGCCATAAATTAACTATGAATAGAAATAATTTGCCGATAAATAGTTGACGCTTAATCTACCCCAAAAAATTACTTGTCATATTCCAGGAGCCAGAAGATTCTAAACTGCAGTTGAACGCGACGCCATCTGTTGAATTGCAAGCGTGTATCAATGTAATGTTCGGCGTCACGCTTGCAGTTTGTATTGTAGAAGACGGAGAAATACTGGTCGGTTTAGGAGAGTTACTGGTAGAAAAATGTTCCGGTATTCCAGTGGTTGTTGAAATACTGGTCGGTTTAGGAGAGTTACTGGTAGAAATATGTTCCGGTATTCCAGTGGTTGTTGAAATACTGGTCGGCTTAGGAGAGTTACTGGTAGAAATATGTTCCGGTATTCCAGTGGTTGTTGAAATACTGGTCGGTTTAGGAGAGTTACTGGTAGAAATATGTTCTGGTATTCCAGTGGTTGTTGAAATACTGGTGAATAATATAGAACTTGCAGAAATACTATTGGGTTTCATAGTAGACTTGGAGTTAGATTGCAAACTTGCAGGACTTCTCGAAGTACCGGCACGCATTTTAGTAATTGTGGAAAGACTGGCAATTGCAAAAATCCTGCGGGTTGTCGTGGCCATCTTATATTGCATGATCGACGTTGACGTGCTTGTTGAAGTACTGGACAGCCCTAGAGTGCGTGTTGGAGAATTGATAAACTCTGTACTTGTTGAAGTACTGTCAGATACTACAGTTTTTTCGAATTTAGTGGACGGTTCTGTAGTAATTGAGGCAAAATCGATAGTCGTTGGAATACTTGAAGAACTCGATATGACTGGACTGTTTTTGGTAATGCTGATTGGTTCCAATTTTGTAAAATAAGCGCTAGTTGGCACATCATTCTTTATTGACGTACTGGTCACATCTGTGGTACTTGTTGAGTACTGGACAATTTTCGGGGGGTTCGTCGACAAATCGACAGTGTCGAATTTACTGCTTGACGCTTTAGTACTTATGTAAGTACTGGACATGCCCGCTGTACTTATGGAAGAATAGACGATTTCTGGAATACTTCCTGACGAACTGACCGCATCAAGGTTAGTGATCGATTCCTCAGTATTTGTCAAAGTACCAAACATGTCCGTTGTACTTACGAAAGGAACGACCAATTTTGGAGTACGTGCTAGCAAACTGATCACCTCAAGTCTGGTGGCGGACTCTGGAGTACTAGTGAACTTACTAGGCAAATCCTCTTTAGTTATAGAAGAATCAGGTATTTCCGAAGTACTTGCTGACAAACTGACCGTAAGGTTACTGCTCGACTCAGAAGTACTTGTAGACGAAGCAGTATTCGTGGGAATTGTAGACAACTCTGGAGTACTTCTAGAAGAATTCGTGGGTGCTTCCGTCGGTAAAGTAGTCACTTTTGAGGTAGATGTCGTCATTCCAGTACTTCTCGAAGTGTAAGTCAACTTTGCAGTGTTACTAGAAGTAGTGGTCTTATTTCGGATTGTGGACGGCAGCATTGGCTGCTCTTCGATTGAGCGACGGTCTTTTACACATGTGGGAACAGTTCCATTCGGCCAGTAAGTTGCAGTGCCCGTGGGGTAGCACGTCCGGTTATAAGGGCCTTCCAGAATATATCCTGACTGGCAGTTGTACTCAACAGTGTTTCCCGACGTGTAATTTGCCCAACCGAACGCTGGGGTTTCCGGTAACCCACAAGTGGTATTCACTAACACGACAAATGAGCTTTACATAAATATAAAAAATATTCCAAAGTGGAGCTCCTGATCACACTGGTAGGGTGCACAAGTGTTGCAGCCGCCATTGTTCGTATCATTAACCTTTGTTGTGTATTACCAGTAATCTGTTTTGTGTGGTTTAGAGATTATCATTGCGTGCGACAGTAAAACTTCGTCCCACCCAATTGGTAAACATGAAGGTCGAGCAATGGCGGCTGCTCCACTAGCACGTCTACCGGCACAACCGAGAACACTACTTTGGAATAAGCCCTATCATGACAGCACTCTAGTGCCCTTTATTGACGCGTCACAGAGAGGTAAGTTAATATTTCAGAACGGTGAAAAGCGAATGCGCAGGCACTTTATCACATATTTTTTAAAAGAGAAATGTAAACAAGAAAACCAAGCCATTTAAGGACTGCTAGCAAAGTGTTCTCACTGGCGACAAGTTTTGTAAGACTTAATTTGAAATCAGCGCTACACAGGTCAAAATGAAATTTAATAATAAAATAAATTAACAAAAGTATAATTTACGAAACGTAAGCAAACAACGTCAAATTGAATCTTACCGGGCAAGGCGTACACTTGAACTTCACAGACTACGAAAGGCTTATTTTTAACAGAGTTATCTTCTATTTCAACAATGTCACCCTGTCCGATATTAGGGTAACAATAAAGTGAAACGACAGATCTGATGTATTTTCCTTCTTTTGACCCGCAGACTCTTCTTCTTTTCGTCACGGAGTTTTCAATGAATATCGTGACACTAAAGTGCATGTTGTCTGTGGAAAAAGCTTCAAAATTGTAAACAGTTACAAATATAATAATTCTTGTACTTTCGAAGTATAAGTTGATTTGGCGAACAGTCCGAATCTCCCCCAAAGAAATCCTGACCCAGCGTGTCTGTTTCTCGCCAACTGGTTTAAGGTCTAAGCATGTAGACTTGACATTATCGACAATGTTCTGTATCGGTGCAGAAACTGATGTAGGAAACACTTCAACTTTTCTGTTGAGGGCGATGTTATCGTCTAGATATTGTTGCGGATTAGAGGTGAGCGGAAAATATTATACAATCGTCAGCGAAAGGCCTTAAACAAACGGCTCTATACTAGTTACACGGCACTGGGCAACAATGGAAGTTCTGCAATGTAAGAGTGCACTGTGCACGAGGATTGCGTGACGTTGGCATTGGACGTTTTCTTGACGAGGTAACGTGATGTACTGATACTTACTACAAACGGGAAGCGAAAATGTCCATGATCCGTTGTTACAGGTTCTTTTATCGGAGCCCTTGTGAAAAAGCGAGTAATGCATTTGGCACTCATACCGAACTACGTCACCATGAGTGTAATAGCGGGATTCGTTGACTAGTTTCCCGAAAGCCGGTTTTCCAGGATATCCACACGGAAGATTGGCTGTTAAAACGGTTTTGCGAAAATAAATTTTGTCAAAGGTGTAGAAAAGCATAAAAAAGTAAGTACGAGTACTACTTACCTGGTGATGTGTTACACAAAATGCACACATGGCAAAGAATGAGCAATACTTCTGTTGGAATACTCAGTTTACACTTCGACATTTTGCCACGCCTCACATACTCCTTTACACTGAAAGTTGTCTTGGAATTTGTCTTGCAGTTGTGTTGAAGGTACAAAGTAGTTTTACATTAGCTTCCTGTCCTTCTTTCTCGGATACATCAGCTCATCCTGTCCCAAGCCTTCCGGACATTGCGGTATGATAGTAGTTTTATCATGTCAGCGTGATACAAGCATTGTCCCATGTTTTCTGAACACTGAACAGCAAACGTATAGATACATTACGTACAGAAGGAAAAAGGAAGGAAGAGCAAATAAAATTCGTTGTGAATTGCGTTAACTGTGTGGCCAATAATACAGTACTGAGTGTACTTTCCTTCCTAGGCATTGATTATGTGCAGGAACAGCTAAGATCGTCTGTTACGCGTAAGACCAGTTAAGTAACTGAGTGAGTATGGGAAAACGGGGGACAACTGGTGGACACACGATACAAACTTAAAAGGGTAATAATCAGTTATTCTCTAACAGAGACGTGTAGAAGCAATAAGGATAGAGCCTTATAGATTTCTTACACGAACCGTAGGTCTTATGAACCCAAACCAATACGCATCAACTGTAAAATTTCCGGCCCATTTTTGTTTAACCCTAATGACCTTTCGACCAAAAAAGTTGTTACACTAATCTCAACTTGAAAATTTACTGACATAACCTTAAGTATCTACCCCTTTTGTTACATTTAGTAATTAACGAACATGTGTGTAAATGTACGCCTGTGGCCTTTTGTAGTACAATTAAGTACCCATCGAGAATGTCGACTCTATTTTCACCGTGACTGGATGTAACATCATCGTTGTATTGTCTAAATTGCAAGGCTCATTGAGCACTTCTTTTCGGCGTCACCGACTTTCTCCCTTATCATACAAATGCGGTAAAAGAATGTCCTCGAAATACAAAAACGGTGACATACACTGTTAAAAAATCCGTCCTATTATAGGTCGAAAAAAATACCTTAATTTGGGGAAACCAGATGAGCGCTTTTTTAAATACCCAATTTTTTTTTAGGTAAGTGCAGTCCTATGAAAGGTATATTTAGGAACACCGAAATCGGTAAATTCTAAAAGCTCAAATTGGGGTTATAGAAATGCCATTACTGAGGGCACCTAATCTCTCATTTCCGGAAAAACAAAAGGCTAAATTTGTGTATAATTTAGAAACCCAAGTTAGACCTTTAATATTACTATTTTTCAAACTTCGACCCCCAACAACGACCAAAAGTGAAGACCCATTATGAAAACCACACAATCCTAAGTATGTGGAAATGACCTAATAATGATTTTTATTTTTAAGTTGTGTTTTTCTTTCCAAATATATATTTTATATCTTCTCGTGAGTACCGTAGGTTTTTTTTCCAAAAGACCAATACAGAACATGTAAAAAACATTGGAATAAAAATACGGCAGATAAATTCAAATGAAAAGACATTTTCAAATACAAAAACAACACATACAAAACAGTCAAATAAAAATATGAACTAACAAATGTAAGACAGTGAAATAAACAGAAATTGTGCACGGAAGAAAATCAACACAAATAGGTCAAAACATATAAGGATGGCGTAAATACATGGATAGAAAGATGTTAAAAAACACAAAAAATGATAATAGACAAATAGGTAAATATTCAAAATAGGTAAGCATACATCCAAAGAACAAAATTTTGCAATCACTTTGAAAATAAAAAAAATCACAGAATGGTCACTTTTTTCTTCAAATTCCATCTGGCTGAGGAATATTTTTATGCATCCAAATTTATTACACTACTCGCTGTTCAAGTTAAGACATTTTCCTTCGAGGAAGCAAATCACTGTCATGTGATGCGAATGCAGTAGCTTGCTTCAAGCTGACTACATTGTTAGCACCGACCAACGAAAAGGAAATGTCAAATTCCTTATCACTAGTAATTACAAGAATGTGCCTGATCATTGTTGAAGACCTGGGCCTAATACAAACACAACGCACACAACAATGAATTTTTAAGACCTTGCAGAAAACGACATAGCGGCTAGCTAGGACGGGAAGCGACTGAGTTCCCGGATCTGCAGTCTCGCTTGCAGGGATCTGCATTCATTATTGTGCAACACTGAAATATTCCCGTAGCAGGGTGTAGGACATAACCGATTGGACTTAAATTCATTCTTGGCAGCAACGAAGTATAGGAATTTGACAAATGCACACTAAGAGCATTAAATTAAAATGCCGGTTTTGCGGTTTCTACAGCCTATTTTTTGAAAACAGGCGCCTCATTTTCGGGAAAGAAAAAATTACCCTAACGAGAAAAGTGTCACTCCTAATAGGAAAAGCCAACTCATTTGGGGCTACATATACGTGTTTTGAGCACTGGTTCCCCTTTTATGCGACGGAGAAACCATCTTTGGGGAGAGATACCCTTCTTGAGTACTGACAATCAATTTTATCCTTTTATAAAATACCCATTTTGAGTACCCTTTTTAACAGTGTACAGCTAGCAATAGAGCGTTTCCCAAGTTCACCCTTGGCATCTAGCGAAAGCATATCGAAACTACCGACTCGCCATCTTGCGTCCAAACCATCTTTACTCCTATGAGGTTCAATGCAGTATTTCTTAAACAGAAATATTTAGCGTAGCAATGAGTAATTATAATAGTCAAAGGTATTTTAAAAGCATAGAAAAGCTTTCACGGATCTCAAAGCAGTTAATCTAAGAATTTCTTTGCATTGAAAACTACAGCGGGTAGGCATTTGAACCCTAGACATTTTTAATCTCAACTTTCATCTCCTAATTTCTGTATGGAACAAATTACCGGCTCTTCTTGGATGGATTGCTCTCATGTACACAATTACTAAGTGAAACGGCAAACGGCTTTGTCAGGTACAGAATGTCAACTTTGTCATGTTAACCTAGAAAAGTTTAATTATGGAACTTATAGTTTTTTTATACCTCACAAGATGGAGAAACATGTCAATGACGTTCGAATGTTCATAACGGCGAGGGCTGGTTAAAAAACGTCAAAATGGGGTGGTACGAGAAGACGCTGCATCCAGTAAGTACAAATATCGGTACGGTATTGATTACGTCTAACTAGTTTCAGTGGATTACCTGGCCGATTATGCGTTTTGAACACCCGCAAAAATTTTTTATCATAACCTACCTCGAAAAATTCTCCACAGTTATAATTATGCCTCTGTGAAAGCTGAACTCCTGCCGATTAACTAAACAATTACACACCATCTCCCTACCTTAAAAGTTTCGACGTATTTAACATTTTACATAAGTATGGTAAGTTCTTCAAGAAAACTCAGCGAAGGATCGCCTCACCACAAGTACATTCCAGAATTGTACAGTTTATATCGTAAGTCAAGCATAAAGCGAACATGTCGGAAAAAAAGAAAACACACAGGAAGTTACGTTGATATTGCGGTTTAGTCTGTATTGGAGCATTCTTCTTTACTTCACTGAATATTACGTCAATGACTGACTGAGACCATTGCAATTGTCTCGGAATCGATAAAAATACACGAGTCTCCATTATTTCTGTTTCACCGCATCCGTCTTAGTCGTTCGACATCAACGTCAAACACAACGCACACAAATGTATCCACATCCTTCCTAAGATAAAATAAACTCGGTCAAATTGCCTTAGACTTTGGGTTATATTTCTCATAATGCTCTCGAGCCCATTAAATACGAACTAGACATTAATGAGATCACAGAGCCAGACTTCTGATGGAGCGGAAAATATTTTTTTGCACTGTCCTATTCCTTTTGGTGGCGTGCCATGTAACTACTGCCAGTGAAAACAAAGGCCTTGTAGCCCGTGCATTGTCGACGCTACGAAGTAAACCTCCGTTTTTTACAATTTTAACATTTTCTGAACAAACGCTGATGTTTCTAGGCTATTACGACGCTGTGGCGCAATGGGCGCAAGAATGTGACTTACAAGCTTCAGTAAAGAACACATTTCGGGTAAGTATTCCCCACCCAGTTACACATGTCGTTCAAGAGCACACCTTTGACTAAAAAAGGGAATATTAGGAAGCAAGAAAAATGGCCCAGTGCATTGGGAATAAAGAAACAGTGAGTTCAGCAATTCAGTACGCTACAGCTAACTTGAGAGGTAACCACGAACAAAAGCGGCGCATACTTTGCCAGTAAGTATGACAATATTTCTCCATGATCTTAGGAGCAGTTTGCTAACAGTACTGTTCCAAATTGGTAGGTTCATAGAAACAGTTGTACCCTGCCTCCAATCTATCTACGAGAATGGTTTCCGTTGTCTCAATAGTTCTAGTGAAAGAACGTCTTGGGATACCTTCGCGCGAACTGCGAAAGGCGTTCTCGAGTACGTCTGCCATCCCTCACCGGAAAGACTGATGGGTGAACGAGATGTTTATTTTCTCCTAAGCTTTTTTTTCTCTAATTTGCTGTTGATTTTAAACAAATCTAATATATTCACTAAAGTTTCTATAAATATTTCTTGCGCCGTTTGCTTTTCTTTTGGTTCCATTTAAGTTTAATGTACGTGGTATAATTTTCACTGGATTACAGCGCTCAACGAATCGCAGTCCCTTTCCTGCATCGATAATCTTGATGTAATACCATGCATTACTGAACACTTGTCTGCCAAAGATGTCGTCAAATACTTGAGCAACGCCGGCCAAATTAAGTGCAAGTAAAAATCTGAACAATTCATATTCGACATGTGCTTTCTGTGTACAGTTTCTTTTAACAAATGAAAACTAAACTCTTTGAACGAGCGAGTACAATTTCGTTCTTTTATTTTCAGAAAACAGGACCTTATCTACGATTGCCTGATGAATCAAATGAGTCATTGCGAAGACGACGAAGCACACGATACGGTTAACAATGTTGTGGAAAAGTTGTTCCATACGCCATGCAACAATGCAGCACCTTTGGGTTATTTTACCTCTTGGCTGTTCGTGAGCCTTATCACTTTGATTGCCCCAAAATCTTATGATTTCTAAACCTAGCTACATTCCTAGTTATATAGACATCATCATGATATAAAGTTTGCTGTGTCTATATCTATGCCAATTATGTAGATGGCTGTCAATTCCTTCCAATCAGTAGAACGTATAAGTCAACCGACTCGGAAGCTAAACATTATTGTTTCAAATTCCTTTCCTTTGTGCACTTGACAAGTTCTGCTGAAGTTGCCTTTGTTGTTACACATGGCAATAATACAGTCTAGTGTTGTGTAAACGTACTTGCCGTCTTGTAACTAACTGCTGCTGGCTAAGAAGAAAGCTTCACGGACGCGTCGCTAGAGGTGCCTAATTAAGCGGCCGCCATCATAGGTCTTCTGTTGATGTTGGCATAAAAAATTAACAGTTCATAAAGCACTTTTGGAACATCTTCAGAACATGTGCAAAGAACGAAGCTACCGTACTTAAACGTACGTCATAATAGTGACTGAACATGAGGCGAACATAATCCTTCCTGGGTTAAGTATTCTTGATCTAAGAAACACTACTTACCAGGCTACTTATTTCACGAGACCGACTTTGATAACTCATGTGTAGAATAATTTTTTCATAACGTTGGTTAGATAGAGTCAACATTGTTCAACTTCCCACCTCAGCTATTCTTAAAACCCCAAAAGCCGTACAATTCCATACGATGACTCGTGCTAGATTTTCGACATAATATCTAATCTTACCGCCAGGACCGTATCCAGGATTTTGGTTCGGGGGGGGGGGGGGGGGTTACAGCCCTGTACCACACCAAAATTCTGGTGGTGGTGGGGGGGTAGTAGTTGGTTAAAGTTAATAAAAATCTTTGTAACGCAAACAAAACAGGAAGACAGTAATACTATATTTCTAACATAATATATACAATCTAATTACTGTGACTTCAATATATGTGAAAAACATAATGTATACAGTATTGATATCACATCGACGTTTAGCCTGCCCCTCTAACAAGTCTGTGTCCACCGTACGAAGCGAAAATTCGTTCGGTTTCATCAAAGTTGCAATGTCTTTGGGGTGTTTCCCACCGCTACTACTTGGAGGAGTCGACATTAGTGGCACTAAATTTAAATAAGATTAACGACTTGAAACTATGAATACCTAATAAGTTTGAATTTTATATTTTTAATAAAATATAATTAGAATATATTGGGTTGGTCAGTAAGCGCGAACTGACTTTTACCCCAAATTTTAAATTTAATTTCTCTGTGCGCACTGAAGTTTAGTCAACGGTGTATGCACCATTTTGTTTGGTGACTTTAGCCCAACGAGTGGGTGGGTCACATATTCCATTCTTGAAGAACGTCTTCTATTTTTGTGCAAAAAACTGATCGAGGTTTTTTTTATGGCCTCCAGATTTGCGATTATTTTCGTGAAGAAATTTTGTTGAGAGCGGAAAAGATTGCAGTCTTATGAAGTAATGTAAGGACTGTAATGAGGTTGCTATTAGAATATCCCAGAAAATGTATCCTAATTTTCATTCTGAAATAACTAGCACGCAATATATTGCTTAGGTAGTGCGGAAGCCGCATAATAAACTTAGGAAACTAAAACTAGTTTAATTTTTGTGCCCAAAAACAAGTTATGAAGCTCTTCAATATTGAAAGGACTATTTACATAGTAAAATTTTTAATAATTTGTGCTATTTATTGTTCTACTTTTCTCATAGGTAAATGATTTTGAAAATAACTAAGAGTTAGTTAACAATATCAATATCTGAAACACAAATTAAGTAATTTTCGGAAATTAATGTACAAAGCTTTTTTATAATTAAAAGAAGTTTTAAAGTATAAAGCAGACGGTAATCTATTTTCTATTTTTTTCGTAAGGAAATAATGAAGAATACATGTAGAAGCGAGTTATTAAAATCAATTTGTGAAACGAAAATAGATTAATTTCCGATATTAATTAAGCTACAAAGCTATCTACAATACATAACTGGAAAGACTAACTCACAGAACGAAATCGAGCCGGCGATTTTTCTTTGCCGCGAAAACATCTAGAACTTCTTCAGGACTAACCTGAATTTCCATATGAATTGAAAGGAGAGCTAGGCCTGTTAATCTTTCTTCACCCACTGTGCTCCTTAACCAGGTTTTTAGCCTTTTTAAACTCGAGAAGCTCCTTTCAACTGTCGCAGTGCTAACTGGCCATGTTGCGACGACACTCAGTAAGAGTTTAACATTTGGGAAAATCTGAATTGCATGCCTTAAATGCGGACAGCGCAAAAGAAGGCCTATCTTCTTGTAAAGACCACTTCACTTTCCAGAGCATAAGCTCTTGCTTTAAACAATCTGTCTCATGAAGGAGATCTCCGTAAGTTTCAATCAAAGAGTTAGTGTCTAATTGTTCTACATCTTTCGTGACGACTCTAGAAGGAATTAAATAGAAGGACTTAAAAATAAAAAAAAATTCGAGAAAACATTTCGGGGGGGGGGTTATAACCCCCTAACTCCCCTGGATACGGGGGTGCTTACCGCATCCGTCTTGAGCACTTCATCATTTCAAAGAGGCGGAGAATAAAAGACGCAACATCCTGCACAGCTTACAAGAAACCGAGAGTTCCTGATCCTTTCTCACGTCCTTTATTCACACGTTTGCGTTGTACCAAAACAGATTAACGGCAAATGAAACAGTGGAAAAGTACCCACAAAATGGGTTGGACAATTTTAACTACCACCTTTACGATTTTTTTAATGTGTAACTTAACCATCGCAAGTGAACACAAGCCGTTTATCAAAGCTGTCCTCACAACCCTTGAAAGTAATCTAAACACTCATTTATACTACAGTGGTTGTAACATCTACAGGCGTTGCTCTTGTCTTTTCTTTTTTAATATTTTTTATTTTTTCGTCTGGTGTATTATGTGTATTTCGTCAGTGTATTATGATGTTGTGGGCCAATGGACGCAAGAATGCAACCTAAAAACTTCCACGAAAACCTCCAGCCAAGTATTCACTTGTAATTTTTTGCAAACTTCCTAATCCATTAATCATCCAATTTTACCTCAGGACGTAGTCTCGCTAATTAAGTGCATTAGCGACAAAGCACCCATTCAATCAGCAGTTCAATTGTTTATGGCACAAATGATTCGTGACCATGCTCTTACCCTCCGGTCGTTTTGCCAGTAAGTCACTTGAAATTTACTACAGTGCTCTGAAAAAAAATTGTAGAAAGGAAAATTCTTCAAATGTGTCAAGTACGTACACTGCGTACGTTTGGTTCAAACGAAGTTTTGAGCAAGTGTTGGTCGTTTCACTTCTCAACTGTGCATTTAATACATCTGACATCTAAAGAAATTAAAACCCAAACAGCATTAGTACCAGTTCTGTACACTGTACGTACCAATATTTTTTTCCACTGTACAGTACGTACTTACACTCAACTTTATACTGCTACTTTTTTACTCATACGCACTTACACTCAAGTTTATACTGCTCCTTTTACTCATTTTGCTTTTTAATAAATAAACTACGCGGAAATTTAACCTGTCAATTCAACAGGTTTCAAAGCGAGGTTTTCTCCTGTTTCGACTCCACTTTCGACAAAGGCTTACTATGCCTCAACATTTCTGATGAGAAAACGTCCTGGAATTCGTCTTGGCAAGCTCTAAACAGCAGTCTCGAGTACATTTGCAACCCTAAGGAGGAACGCATGAGCCGTAATTGAATTTTTTTTTTTAAATCCTGGTTCCGAACATTTTGTGTTAGGAATCACGGAACCACGAGCTCTCGCCTGTTTGAACGATCTTGAATTACTACCTTGCGTTACTGACAACGTGCCTGTCAAGGACATCGTCAAATATTTAACAAATGCCCACGGCATTAAGTGCAGGTACTATCAATAACCATTTACCTAATTAACCAACTTTTTGTCGTACAAATTAAGTTTTAAAAAAGTGACAAATCTGTCTCAGTGTCTTTTTTTTAACTCTCACATTTTCTTGCAGGAAGGAGATACTGATCCACAACTGCCTGAAAAAGCAACTTCGACACTGCCGCGAATACGACGCCCATAAGATCGTCAACGAATTCCTCGAAAAGTTCTTCAAAACTCCGTGTAGCAACTCACCAACTTTTCATAGTTTTCCGATTTTACTGCTCCCAAGTTTAGTCACCGTCATATTAACTAAGTTAGCTTTGTTGTAACGTTTACTCGTTCTTCCATCTCAATCAGTTTTTATGTCATCATTCTAACTATTTTATTCCAACGTCTCATATTTTCGCCCGCTATTACTATTAGAGATCATACTCCCATCCAATGAACCAACCTTAAGTGCAAATTCACTGTATCAAACACTTGCTCTACAGTGAAAAACCTAACTAAGTACCAAGCCTCCACACAACCACCTTAGAAAACACTAAATTTTCCTCTCACCTCAATTTTAGCTTCATAGTTTTTTCCTCTTAGGTTAGTCTGCATTAGGACAAATAATTACAACCACAGCCAATAAAAACTGACCTACGCTTGATTTCAAAAGAAACATAAATAAAAACGACACAAGACAACGAGTTTTGGCTTGCTTTTCAAAACAACAGGATTTCGTTTAATTCCAACTTTCACTTGATTTCCACTCGAACAATCTAAAACATAGCTACTCGTTTGTCCCTATTTTTAGCTCTCGCAACGGACCTCGCTTTAAAGGCGGCCATGTTCATGTAATTCTGAGGGAGAAAAAATCAGAAGTTAGTGAAACATCACATCTAATTATTATTTAACCTCTACGCTCTTTACTCAGTCCCAGATTAAGAAATAATGCAAACTTACCCTAGTTACTTTGGGAATTTTCGTCGAAACACCCTCGCCGACCATTAAAGGTGGCCCCAATCCAAAAATATCTCTCAGGAACTCATTTTCTGTCAAATGCAAATTCATTCCGGAACCCAGCAACTATAAACGCACAGAAAATATAAGTCAAAAGCTTCAAAATTGTTAGACTTTTTTACCGTGCAAAACGCATCGTATTGGTGTTTCCGAGTCCAAGAGTCGAGTTCTAAAATTTCTTTGCCGAACTTCACTTTAATTTCAGGTGCCTCGTTTTCCTACAATCAGAGATCTTTAATAATCTTCAAACCACATAATTAAGTTTAAAAGCTGAGCTATTAAGTTAATCAAAATAGTTCAAGATAATTTTAAATAGCGTCCAATAAATCCTGGGACACACTGCCACACAAAACCACACACATTTGTCCCAGAAATTAAAAGACAGCTTATGAAATATTCTCAGAAAAATAAAAAATATAATAGGACAACAGGAAAATCGAACTAAAATGGCGTTTGCGACAAATCCCATAACGGGACAATGAAGAAAACTGCATTTACATTAATGAAGAAAATATTCAAAATGTGAACAGTTACAATTATTAAAAAAAACTACAAATGACTGTCCAACAAATCAAAATGAAAAATATGTTAAAACAAGAAAATTCAGTTTAAATCGTGGTTGTGACAATAGCCAAGGCGCGATAATAAAGAAAATTTTTTACATTAAGTAAGAATATTGTCAAAATTCGGACAAATTCTACATATTAAAAAACAGAAAACTGCAAAAAGACTGTCGAAAAATCCTGCGACAAACTGCCGTTTAAAGACACAGAAAACTGTCCCACAATATATTGAACGCAAAAAATAAATGAAGACGTAAACATACTAAAACACGGCAAACTAAAAGAATACGGTGCTGTGATAATTTCCAAGCCTTTACAATTTAAAGTATCTACTTCTTTCACGGGGAGAGAAAATTTGAAATGAAAAGAGGTTTCGTCATTAATACAAAAATAATATAAACCTTCAAAAAATTACCTCCACAGCGCGCAAAATGTCCCTAAAACTTGACCGTTGCTGTTTCCGGTCCTTTTTGGCTCGGTATTTATGGGAATCTGTAGCTAACTGCCGTAATTTGCTGCACAAGTCGTCAATTTCGCTTTCGCTCTCCCCCTCTTCCTCAAAGCCATAATTTTCATCAAATTCCCTCCCTCCTTCGTACAATAACGCGATCGCTTCCCCAGCGGCTATCCTCAAATCAACATCAGGCGATTCTAAGAGCAGCGCAAGTTTCTTGATATGCGTTTGGCACAAACTGTGTGCTTGACGCGCTGCTAGCAGTGTCAAGAGCAACGCCCAGGCTTCTACCGCGGCGGTGTACAACCGAGCCAGCTCGGGGGAGGCGTTGGCGGCAGTACCGGGCACAAAGCCGCCAAAGATGGTTTCGCAGGACTTCATCACTTGGCTAACCGCTTCCAGGTCGTTGGACGCCAGGAAACAGGACAATCCTAGCGTGGCGCAGCATTGCGCTCTGGCCGCCAGGGGCGCAGTGGGGTCTAGGGCCAGTTGGTTAAGAATTGGGCGCGATTCCGCGTAAACCGTTTCGGCTTCACCGATTGCGCCCAACTGCAGGCACAACAATACGCCCAATTTAGCGGCCGCTTCTTGTTCAGCGCCCCGGCCTTTTTTCAGCCCGCGTTCCATACAATCCATCAAGGTCATTCGCCGGCCCGACACAAACTCGGGCAGATACTTCATCGCGAACGCTTTACATAAGATCTCCAAGGACGACGCTCGACCGTGGGACGATTTCTGGGTCGTCAAATCAATGGCGTCTTTCAGCTTATCTTCTAAGATTTCAGTCTGACTACGTTCGTCAACTTCTGCTCCTTTATCAACATAAATAGAAAATTTAATTATAGAAAATGTAGTTTATTTTTTCTACTTTTTACTAATTTGCTTGTACTTTCAAAATACTAATATAGTTAATAATTTACTTCATTTATTACTTTCATTTTTTAGAATTCACTTGTAGTTATCACTTACTAAAATATTTTAATAATTTATATTATATTACTTTCTATTTTTAGTTGTTTCATCATTATATATTATTCATGTATTAGTATGTTATTGCATTAGTAGTGTATTATTCTCTTAATTTTAGACTTGAAAGTTGGGGTGAGAGACGTTTCGTCCCACCGTAATTTCGTCCCACCATAAGGTTAGGGCAATATATTGATATTTGTTGTGTTTTTTATACGAAATTTCGGATAGTAAATTACAGGTACACGACTTCATATTTGTGTTATATTAATTTGGTTGCGTTATATTGTGAATTGTATCTTTTTTCCCGCTTATACGCCACGAATATACGCTTTTAGCTATGTATTCCGTCTATTAACTGATATTAACACAAATATAACACAAATTTAACACTGCTAATACGTGTGATTTACTATCTGAAATTTATTATTGAAAAAAAAACAACAAATACAATACATTGTCCTTACTTTTCACTCGATGTAAAATGGGCTGGGACGAAATTACGGTGGGACGAAACGTCTAGTCCCCGAAAGTTGCTTTTACTTTGAAAGCTGTACTTCCCGTTTTTGAAGTGTTAATAATTTACTAATGTACGTATTAAGCTTTCTTTCTATTAGAATCATATTCGATATTCGACACTGTATTTTTTAGTTTTTATTTATGTAAATAGTTTTTATTATATTTACCATCGTCTGCTGCGACGCTTTTCTGGTCCGATAGAGTGCTGGTAATACTGCCAGTCTCTGCCAAAGAATCTCCATCAACATCTGAATTAAACGCATCACCTCGTTGCTTCATACCTGTCGTTTGCGAAATCGGACTTAGCAACGTGTGATGGGAGAGAAAAAAGAGACAACTGAAATGAGAAAGTCGTTTCTTTACTTGGATCGACAGGTACGACGGCAGCACCGGATTTGGCTTTTCGTCCACTACTTTTTTTCGGCATGTTGAGCAACAATAAAGCTTGCCACAATTAAATAGGATCAAGAAGGCAGTTGTTTAGCTATAACACGTACGCTGACACTTGATGGCAACTTAAATAAGACACGATTGAATTGCACAGACCAGTTCTGACGCATGTTGTTTTTAGCTCATGGAAAGAACTGTGAACGGAGACAATTGCGCCACTCGTGGGGGGTTAGAACAGCGAATGAGGTGCAGCACGGGGATAAGGATCTGCGAGCCGCGACATTGGAAGAAAATTTCGATTTATTTTAGAACTTTCTTGACCTAATTCTTTTCTCTTGACGAGAGGGATAGTTTATTTGGATAAAACTCGCGTAAACTGGGTGACTTTGTCATCAAGATCATAATCAAAGATATATAAGAAGTATGAATTCATAAAAGGGAAAAAATGTGAGAAATGAAGATACGGTGGAACAGAAACAAAGATAAAATACGGAAGGAACATTTTAAGTAATCAAAAATAGAACTGTTATCTAGCATGTGTTTCACGAACGTGTAAGAAAAATTTTACGCTACAAAAATTTGCACACGAAGAGTATTTTGTCATCCGAATCTGATTTTTGCCTGTGGCGCAACATTTGAAAATTAAATGCTGCCATATTGAGCTTCCATAACAATCTTTCCCAACGTTTCAGGACTATGCAAAAACCGTGCTAGCCCTGTAATAATAAAAACTGTATTGTCGCATTTTTGGCTTATGTTATTTTGTAAAAATGTATAATCCATGAACCACATTCGTTTCCCTCAATTCCAAAAATGTTTTCCAACGTCTAAAGTGAAATGGAACTAGCGTCCCTTTTCAGCTTTCTGGCTTCATATTTCCGCAGGCATAGCTTTAGTGCCAAGGAAGCCAAGACAAAGCCAGCTTCCGGGAACCCAATTAGCTTATGCAAAAAAGAGCCAGCAAAATGGCTCGTGTCCGAAACCTTAAAGGGCAATAGACGCCCAAAGCGCAAATAGAGATTTTGATGGATTCTTACAATTCACATTTATTTAAGAATAAATAATTTTGTTTCGATTTTTTCTGACCAGCCGTTCTGGAGATATTTATTTCCAAAGTTTTTGGCTTTTCCCGCCATGAGAAGCGTGACGTCACATGCGCGAAAATTTGAATTTCGCGAACAACGGACATCGAAAACGCATATAGAAATATTGATGGATTATTATAATAACCGATGTTCTAAAAAGAAAGAAGTTTTTTTTCGATTTTTCTAACCAGCAGTTCTGGAGATATTTATTTCCAAAGTTTCGGCCTTTACCCGCCCTTGAGAAAGGTAACGTCATGTGCGTGAAATTTTGAATTTCAGATTTCTTATTTCCTAAATAACTTCGTTATTACTTTGCACATGGGAAAAAGAAACATATATTCGGAAACTAGAAATTTTCTGTATTTTATAAGGCAAAGTTGTTTTTGGTGTCTATTGCTTTTTAAATAAGTCATTTGTGTTAATTATTGGGCGCATCACAGTGAAGCGGAATTGACAACAATCTTAAACTTTTTCAGGTAAAGGGAAGTCTGTTGTTTTCTGCTGCCGATTGCAAATATTTCGAGACGCATTTTACGATTTCCGGTCGATTTCGCCAGATTTTGAGATCAAATTTGTATAAAAGAAAGTATCGCTGCTATGTGAGAAACGTTCAGTATGATGGGATTTTCCTCGCTTATCTCTTATACGTTTCTATTGTGTCTAGAGATTAATTTATTTTGGGTTTATTTAAATCTGTTATTTCACTTCATCTTCCATTTTTTTTATTTCCTTATCAAAAGCTTACTATTGCATGTAAGGGATGCAGTTCGAGCTGTTTTAATTTCTTTACTTCAATCACTTCGATAGAAAAGTTTCCTTTTCGCGTATCTCCCAAGATCTTCTACTGTATATCGAAAAGTCTTCGTTCGTACAACGAACGATTTTTTTTTCGTCCTTAGCGTCTATGTGGTCAGCCTTGTGATGGAAACGTAGCTAAACGATTATTTAATCTATTTCTGCGGTTTACTGTTCCCCTGGTTTGAGTCATATTCTAAGATACCCGTAGATCGCAACAATAATTAAAACATTTTGGTTCGCATTACCGCAAGTATGCTCAAACCACAACTCCACCCACCGTAGAGCAAATTCACACTTACTCGAACATCCAGCTGACATTTTCTTTTACTATATCTTCGACATAAACTCGTTTATTAAGAATGTCAATTATTCTCCTTTTCAGCGTTCCAAAAAGTGAAAGTATCTTCAAGTTTTCCGTCCCTTCTTCTTCGCCCCGAACCCTCTAACTAGTGTTCGTCTAAATATACGCAAAGATGTAGGATTTGCAACGAAAATTAATCGTTTACTCAAACGCTTTTCGTTGTGCTTTTGTTTATACCAAAACCTCGACAAGCAAAAGATTAGCCCGGAATCTACATTATCCTCCACATGTTCTTGTCTATTCTCAGTTTATCATTTCTTTTTCCTTTCTCCTTTCCTTCGCTCGCGCGGGCAAGTTTAGCGCGCACCGTACCCGCGCAACCTAAAGAACCTAATTTTCGTTTTTTAAGCCACCGTCCCTTTGTCCTTTCCTTCCATTGGCTCTTATTACGCCTGACGTCAGTGTTACCCAATGAGAATCGTTCGCTTGACGTCGACTTCCCAGAATAGCCTTGGTGAGTCAGCAGTATAAGCCCGAAGGGCCAGACTGTCCATGACTCATTTCAAAGCAAGTGGTTGTAGTGAGTGGATCTTATTCTAATCACACCAGCCTCCGTGGATACACCGTCTGTTTACGTTCCCGAGTGTTTCAATGTGCTCCCGTTCCGTTTAACCAGCCGTCGGATAAACCTTGGTTTTTATCATTTGTCCTGTGTTCGTCTTCGTTGTGGCTCCAATTACACCTCCGTCACCATGGAAACCGCCTTTTACGAGGATCATATGCAGATGCCGTACAACTCTTCACGTGACGATCTCCGCAAACGGCTCACGCTGGACCTCAACAGCCCTCGCTTAGCGAAGAAGCCGCGTTTCGACGTCCTGTTGTCCTCCCCGGATTTACATATGCTCAAACTCGCCTCTCCCGAGCTCGACAAACTCATTATGCAGCAAAACGGACTAGTGACCTCGACTCCAACTCCGGGTCAGTTTCTCTTCCCCAAATCTGTCACCCAAGAACAGGAACTCTACGCTCGGGGCTTCGTCGAGGCTTTGGCTGAACTGCATCAACAAAACGAGCACAACGCGAGCGCCGGGCCTAATGCGAGCCAAATTAACCCTACATCCACAACGTCATCAGCGGGCCTGGAAATTATGGTCACCTCTTCCGCTATGGCCCCTTCCTCCTACAGCACATACACGTACACCACCTTGGGAGGGAGTGGGGGAGGCGGCGCGTCTCATTCTCACCTGTCGGGTGGCAGCTCCGTGGCGGGAGATTCAGATTCAAACGTTTCGCGGTCAGGCGTTCCCGCCGTACCAGGCATGATCCCTATCAGTTCCGGGTCAGGGCCGTCGGCACATTACGAAAGCCAGATGGAAAGTAGTTTTGCTGCCATGGTCAAAGAAGAACCTCTCACCGTGTCTACCACCCCTCCCATGTCCCCGATTGACATGGAATCACAAGAGCGCATCAAACTGGAGAGGAAGCGCCAGCGAAACCGCGTGGCGGCCTCGAAATGTCGCCGACGGAAGTTGGAGCGCATTGCCAAATTGGAGGACAAGGTGCGACAGTTGAAAAACGAAAACTCGGACTTGGCCATAGTGATGCACAAACTCCGTGACCAGGTTTGCAGTCTTAAACAGCAAGTCATGGAACATTACAACAGCGGATGCCAAATTGTGCTGAATTCACAATTCTGAGGGAAAAGAAAGAGAGTTGGACACGCGTTGTTGGGTTGGATACACTTTGGCGGAACTGCTATGTTGGTTGTTGGGGGTTGCCGGTTTTCCGAGAAGAGCTTGAAAATTTTCCTATTTTTGCTCTGCTGACGTCAGATGTGGAGAAATGGGTGCAGGCTCACCGCAAATGGTCCCAGGCAAAAAGGGGGGCAGATGGTTTTTTTTTGCTTTTCTTCCGCTGACACCGAAGAAGAAAATGGCTTGTTTGTGGGAACATTGCCCAATACTGCTTTTGACGAAAAGGACAAATGGAGCTTCCGGCCGGCATTGACTGAACGCATGCACACACGCATACACAACAAACCTTTTATCATGTGATATCAACGTCCCCGATAGAATGGCAAAGACACTTTTTTATGAGACTATGGGCGGTCCGAGAGGGAACCGCCTTTTTTTCTAGTCGGCAAGCTGGAATTCGGTTTTGGCTTTTTATATGAAAAGGATCGAGGAACCATTTCTGCCTTGTTTTTTTAAATCGTGAATGTTTTTGTTACGCAAAGTTTCTATGCAAGTTCTATTGAAGTATGTCGCACATTTTTTTTAAAGGAAACATTGCCTGTATTCGCACAGCAAAGACTTTTGGGAAAGCAAAGAAAAGCAATATGATTGTGCTGGATTCAAAAAGATTTTTGGACGAAAATTGAACGTGATACGTCTTCGACAAGCTTGGCAAATGAATGCCAAAAGAAAATTCGAATGAGAATTTGACAGATTTGTACTAAAAAGATTTGAATGGATTTTTAAAAATCGAGCTAACGCTTCCTAAAATACCAAACCATTTTTGTACCGAAGTTATTTTGATGAATAAAGAAATTATGAACACAAAATTGCTGATGTTGTTGGGATTATTAAGGCTATGATACGGATACGAATTATTGGTTTGCGAAAGATGATTAGAAGGAAAATTAAAATAAGCCGTTGGCTTCCGAAGTGAGGCTATTGTTATTAATAGAGACCACTTGCGTTGCAATTTAGAGAATTGGAAGCGAGCCGAGAAGAGTGTACATGTGCATTTTGATTAGGTGCAGATGTTGAGCATTTAACTGGGTCTTATCCAGCGAATTCTGATAGTTGAAATACGGATGAAAGCTTGGATAATAAATTTGTGTCAAGCTTAATTTACCAGCAAGAGTTATCGTTTTTATTGCATGAAATGCAGCTTGAAATTTCTTAATACAAAATACCCAATATGTTTGAAAAAAATTACAGTTTTTGACTCCTAGGTTTACTGTTCTTCTGGCGAGCAACAGAAAGGAGTACATGAAATCTCGATGGAAATCAACAAGCCGGAGCAAGCACGATTCTCCCGGCCACGCCGCCGGCAACAGACGCGGTCAAGTTTTCATTTGCATGTGAACATTGCCGTCAAATAAGTTCCCAGTCCTGACAAAAAAGAATGGGTTGTCAAAGCAGGGTGAAAGGCCAAAGAACTACACAAAGATTAAACTTTGGCTAGCTTGCTTGACCCAGAACCGTTTATTGATGCGAATGTTCAAAGCTGGGAAGGTCAACCGCTGGGTTAGCCTTCGGGGCAGCTAAGAGAAGAGAGCCAGCCACGAAAATGGGTTGCAAAACTTCGGGCATATTATTTATGGAGTCTTACTTCCGTTTTCGTAAATGCAGTAAACTACGTTCATAACCTTGCAATGCAAATAATGTCGAAGCATTGCTTTCATACATAAGCTTAGATAATTAAAAATTTATTAGATATTGCAACGAAAGGGTAAACCCACAGTGAAATTCGTCTTTTCGAAAGTAATTTAGAATGTCTTCTACTTTCTCCTTGGTGAAAGGTATCGATTGCCATGACGACAATGGCATGATTGGTGAAAGGTCATTAGTTGGGATCATGACAAAGTACACGTATTAATACAGTAGATATATAGATGTTTTCTCTACATGCTCAGTAAAATAAATTGTTAATGAATCTGGAAAGAAAGACTGAGTCTACATTCTAATAAAGGTATTCTATTAAGTTCTAATAAAGTCATTAGACATTTCTCTTTGATACATTTCGAAAGGGGACTGACTAAACCAAGTTCACACTATTTAGTGTGGATAAGGTTGAGACCTTAACCCTGGACAAGACGGGCAATTGGGGAAAAGGAACGTGACACTCAAACCAAGATATATGCAACAAAAAACCATAAGAGAAAAAATCAGAGAAGTACAATGTAACAAAAACCCGAATATAGAAGACATTGCTTGTCTAGCTACATTCTAGCATTTTGCATATAAAATGAGGACATGTGTACATCCCAAAGGAGCATTTTTTTCTTCAGGCATGCCGAGACAAGTCTAGTCTGCTGACAACAGATTGTGGCGGCACTTTGGCTCTCAAGCCGTATAGAGATTTATTTTTACTGAACCAGACAAGCTTCTCTGTTATGAAACCCCCGCCGCAACAAAGACTCATGAATGTCTCAAGTGTACGATATTTATCTCCCAGAAGTGCAATGATGCGTATAATCCACACAACCTCAGCTAGCGGGAGAAAAAAAAGAGATAAAATGCAAGATGCAACGAGCATGCTGACCAGTTCACTAAAAGGTGTCTTCTAACCTATAAAAGAGATTATATCTCAGAGTATTTCCCAAATCAGGTTTTTCTCTGAGACTTAGTTCTCATCTTCATTGCTCGATATTGATCCAGCGCTCGTAAGCGGAGGGTGAAAGCACGAGATAAAATCGGGATTCCCCCCCTTCTGTCGTACTAGTAGTTGTATAAAGTACTATAAAGTCAATGGTTCGGAACGGACCAACAGCCACGACAGACTCTTAGCGAAAGTAGTCACGTTGTTACACAGAGGGGAGAGTAACAGGAAAGATAGGTAACAAAAGGGGGGATGCCCTGAGGCAAAAATCAATACCATGCTGTACCCACGAGGGTTACAATGTTTCCCCTTCTCTTTCTAAAGAACTATTCATCAAAGTCAAACCGTGCCCCTATGTTAAATCGCGCAGCGACCTGAAAAACCAGCCTCTACAACGCCACGTGCCTACAACAATATAAATAGCGCATTTTGTGACAAGTTTATGAAAAATAATGAGTTCCATCGCCAGTCATACGTGGGTTTATACGAATTATAAAGAAAGAAAGATATTGTATACGTTACATGCAAAAAGACTGTATACGTTGCATGCAAGGAGATTGCACGAGGGACAGTGTATATGTTCTGTAAAGGATGAATGTATTCCGCAGCGGTTTTAAGGCTGATACAAATTGGGACAACAAACAGTGCGCATTAAATGTTAATTACACGAGACAGTTTCTGAACTCGGTTAAGGAGAATATCTCCTTGCTTGATGGTCGACTGGTACTGCATGTTTTTAGAATCTGGTCGGTTCGTCACCACAATCCCGCCCACTTTGTCAATGCGGCAATGCAAGCGGCCCGCAGCAATAAATCGCGACAATTCCCTGTACGTACAAAGAAGAAATGAGTAAATATAAAATGTAATAAATTAGTAAATATAACACAAAAAAATGAGTAAATATAAAATAAAAAATATAGTAAATTTAAATTGAAAAAAAAATGAGTAAACACAAAATAAAAAATGAGCAAAATATAAAATAAATAATTGGTAAAAATAAAATTTTAAAAAATGACTAAATAAATTAGAAAAATCTTTAACACGCTAAGATTCGCCAAAAAGTATTTCATTACTGGTCAACGTAGCTCTCGGTAACACCGAAGGCCTGAGCCATGTATTGCAACGTTAAGCTGCGGTAGGATTCCAATAACTGCGTATAAGCCAAGATTCGCATCTCCCGGACGTAATAACGATAATGTGGAGCGAAGAAACGGTCCCGTTTCATTAAATACTCCACATTCACTATGAAAGGAAGTAGTGCATTTAATACATTTTCGAATCATATAACAGAAGTAAAGGAGGTAAAAAAGAGAACAGGTAATTTAGTTTGGAAAACGTACTCAAATTGCGGAAAAATTCGGCGTAATGGCAATTGTAGAGGGAAAACAAATATTCACGAACATCTGGCGTGCTGTGCAAGACTTCCAAGATCTCCGAGCCTTTAATCACCTAAAGCAAGAGAAATCGGCATTAATCGAAGGTCAAAGGGCCACTAGACAGTCAATGGTACTTTGTCACGAAGTTCGTTGCGAGGAAGGGCGATCATGCTGACATAGACGGCGTACCGGACAAACATGGGATAATCCATCAATTCGTAGGAAGTGAAGGTGGAAACCGTGTCAAGGAAAAGCTGAGCCGCTTCCTTGAAGCTACGGATTGATAACTTGTACAAGCCTTGGTAAACCTTGAGGCGGTTACGACGATCCCAGTCTCCTCCCTCTTCGATCAAGCTAAAAGAATATAGAATTACATTATGTTTTGCGAGTGAATGATGTTAGGAGGTACCTTTTGGCTTTTTCGATATTGCGAGTGATGATATCGTGGTCGTTGTAGAACAAACCGATGCGAATATTGTGGAAAACGATATCCAAACGTTGACCCAACGAGACGGTTTTATCGTAAGTCTTGCGGAATGCCGAAAGCGCAGCATCCTTAAGATTCATTGTATTAGAACTACATGTACGAAGTCATGGTGGCCATTATTTGCGGAATTACTTTGCTTCCAATGCGGCAGAGATATTCGGACTTCTTGAGATTAGCTTCTCGGACTTCCATTTCGCCTAAATTGGTATCAGCGTCCTCAATAGCAGCGTCTAATTCTTTTAGTTTGGCTTCGTTATTAGCTTTCATGGTGGTTAGCAAGGTTTGGTCAATCGGCCAGCCTAAATCGGCACAAACTTCTTCATAAAACGGCGCCATGTCTAAGAAATGCATGGTAAATTATGTGAGTTGTTTTTAGATTCGTAAGTTACCATCAGCCTGAATAGCTACCATCAGCTTATTTTGAATATCTGCATTGTTTTTCTGGTCTTGGGGGTCTTTCAAAGACAACACAAACTTGTACTGTGCCAGTTCCAAATTGGGATTCTTCTCCAATCCTTCTTGCTCCAAATTTTCAGCGGGCATTTTGAAGTAATATTCGAATGGACGCGAAAGCGAGAATTATAAGCAGACAGTATAAGCAAAATTAGTTCTCCGCCGGTCAAAATATGCAACCTCACTCCTTGTTGTCAAAGCACAGCAATCAAATCGGACAAGAGCTTACGATTACCAATATATTAGCTATCGCGATTCCCTATCCTCCCGCGCTTTTCAATCGTTCTTTCTGTTCTGTTTAAAAATCTTTTCTTCTCATGGTAATCTCCATTTGCGACAAATAATAACAAACTAACCGAGTAAGAAGCAAATATTAACTCGTTAATAAGTGTATCTGACACTTGGACTAAAAATATGTATCTATTTGCCTTTGTATTTCGATGAGTAAACACGGTTCTTGAACTTCACAACCTTTTTATGAAGTTCACTTATGCAATATTACAAAATTAACCGAAATAAACTCAGTTTACAATATTAATACTAGGGGTATCAAGTCAGATCTCTCGTGGAGTAGCGTAAATTTACTCCAAACTGTTTTCAGCGTCACGACGTTTACGGCCGTCATATTCTATTGGTATGGACCAGTGATACGATGGGAACCATTTGTTTGCAAGACGGATGAAGGGGTTATCTCTGCTAAATTTCATGCAGATCGAAACGCTGCAATCGGATTAAGGTAGTAATCTGTATCTCCTTCTACAATACCAGGGGAAGGAGTGTAAACTCTTTGCTGTCTGGCTAATGCTACTGCTACAACCGCCATTAAAATCTGTGAAAAGAGAAATGATGAAACTAAAATACCTTATATTGATTACAACTTACAATGAGTTTCATATTGGATTGACTGCGAGTCTTTGAAAGTTGGTATTGCAGTCAATACTGTCGAACAGTTCTACCTGGTGCTATTTATATGAGAGAGCATGTTCATGTTTTGAACATGTGAGCAGACTCACGACGGGGAATTCAGCAAAAGATTGAAAAAAATCAGCAATCAACAAGTTTTCAGGTAAATCCCCACTTGTTTAGTTCGCGGTATAACAGAACTGCCGGACAACCTTCCTGTTCCTTCTCCATGGAACATTGCCAACAGTGTAGACTACTCAATTCACTATTTGTTTGAAGCAGTCTGAATATCGTGGATTCACAACGAAAGGGGTGTCATATCGTTCCGGAAAGTACATTCATATCATGTAGGATACAATCGTCGAAATATGGTACACAACGACGCCGCCGCCCTGGCAAAGCATTGTCACTTCGCGATGTCGAAATTGCTTTTTTAGCAGCAATTTAGTAGCATTTTTAGCAGCAATTTAGCAGCATTTTTAGCAGCAATTTAGCTGAATAAAACAACGTTACTTTGAGTTTGACGCAACATCGCGAAGAGCGAACTTTTCCTTTACAACTTTCCCAAGAAAGACGTAAAAGAAGAACGCGTCAGGAAATTGTAGTAAGAGAAAGAAGGTTATGGTGTAATTTGCCCCAGGTCTGGAGTGGGAAACAAGTTTTTTCTACCTGTGCTTTTGAGCACAGTAGAACAAATGTACTTTTTTGAATGAAGCGGAAAGACACCTAGTTGACCCGTACACGAGCAAGTACACATTACAGTATCTCGCGTTGCAATCGACCCAACCACGTTCTACCTAACCTTTAGTTGAGACCAAGGAAGATGAAGGATCTGACTTTTACAGATCAATTTTTCTACTATCTTCGACGATTATTAATTACTTTCATACTCTAAAGCCTAACAGATCGTTCAAATTATTTTTTCGCGTAATTTTATTGAGACTTCCGTGATTATTGCACACATTCCTGTCATCTAGCGGTTGATTTATAACATTTACGGGCTTCACCGTGTTACGGCTGGCAAGCGTTTTACTCCGCCCATCGTTACAAATAGGAAGGCTTAGGCACACGTTTATCGTGGAAAAACGTGACTATTTTTTTCCATGAATTCCCTCTAAAATTTCATGAAAGATCCGTGTAAAAAAATCGCCTGTGAAATACAAACGTGTTTGCAAGGTAACATTTTTTACCTCGTCTCGCTAATTACTCATTACCACAATTTATGTAAGCAATTTTGAGAACTCAAGTTCAAACAAAAATGCTGTAGTGCGATACAATAAATTAATGTTTTAAAAAGTTGAGAACATAACACGCGGTTTGATAACGGCAATAACTATACGGCATTCTAGTATCTCTTACTTGCAGTTCTTGTTCAATAAGGCTTACTAATCACAATGCCTGACCAAATGTCTCTTACATGTGGGTCTCGCTGACAAAGATTCGACTGTCCTCATGTATAGTTTACTCCTTTATAAAGCAGTCTTAATTCGCTAGATTGTCAGTTACATGACGCACTCCCCAATTGCATTTGGACAAGAATAAACGTTGAGAAAAGTCTCTTATATACGGATATGCGTTACATGGGATTCTTTTACTATAGAACTAACTAGCCAACGTTGCTTGAAACGTCTCTTATTAGTGATTTCCATACTCACCTGGATTCTTTCAGGATAATTAAACCAACCATCCTACTTGTCACTTATCGCATAGCGAAACCCACAGTTTTTAATAAATAAAATGATTTATTTCCTTTTTTCGCCCGAAACAGCACACAGTTACTCCCAAGAAGCCTGCCAGTCTCTTCTTTCTTACATGAAAGAGTGCTGTGCCAATTGGCAAGACCGTTCCCAATCCTGTGCTGGTTTTCTTGCCCCCGAAAACAGTAAAAAATGAGCTTCATTCATAATGGTAAATTCAACTTAAAAGAATTAAACAATAAAAAAGAAACTAAAACTGTTTGCATTATTTACTTATTTTTCTTACGTAAAAGGATCCCAGTAAGCGCAAAGTTGTCTGGTCCCGCTTTACCGAGAAGGTGAAGATACCGTGGTACCGCCGCAATCCCATTCTCTTCCAAAAGATTTTCGTCTCCGTCAGTCTCCTGATTTTATTTAGCCGCCCTTTGTACGACGCGTTCCTCCGGAGCTACATTGAAGGCCCCAATCCTATCCGTGACCCCAACTCGTTCAACGAACGTGTTGTAGCTCGAATGAAACGGACGCCTCAAAAGCCCCAAGTAACGACGGAAGAATCAGCACCCTAAATGGAGTCTTTACGCAAAGCTCGCGCCAGATTACACAATTATCCGTTGCTCATTGCCGAATGCGGCCCGCAGGCTACGTCCTACGGGCGTTGCGTCGCTCTCCAACTGGACGATTTGAAGAAGGACGCATGCGCGAAGGAGTTCCAAGCGTTCACCGGCTGCTTGCAGCAAGCCGCTAAGAAACTGAATTCAAAATTGTAGTGAATTTCTAGTTAAAGAAAATATAGTAACCGAAAGGAGTAGAAAAGGACAGGAAATTGTTAGTATTATGACGTCACGAAGTTTTAAGTGGCACTTAACCGTGTCCGCCTTACTGCGATTAGTCCTCATAGCCTATGGCCACGCCCATGATGCTTTGTTTCAAGTCAAGTACACTGATATCGACTACATCGTCTTCTCAGACGCGGCAGACCACGTGGCTCAGGGACGTTCGCCGTACAACCGAGCTACATACCGGTACACGCCCCTTTTGGCGTGGCTACTAACGCCGAATGCGTTTCTGCACCCGGATTTCGGGAAAGTGCTCTTTTCGGTGTGCGATCTGCTAGTGGCGGCGTTGATTTACCGCCTTGTTTGCCGAGCTCATCGTTCGAAATCTTCGGCCAAGTACGCGGCGTTGGTATGGCTCTACAATCCGGTAACGGTCGCTGTTTCAACGCGCGGAAATTCAGAATCTTTGGTCACTTTGCTGGTATTGCTGACGCTGGATCGGTTCTGGGCGGATGACGTCATACTAAGTGGACTGTTGTACGGTTTAGCGGTGCATTTCAAAATGTATCCCGTGATCTACTCCTTCCCGATGTACTGCGCGCTCCAGCCGGTACAACAATGGCGGGATTTCTTCAAACCCAACTGGCGAGTGGTGAAATGGGTTTTGAGTACCGGCGTGTCGTTCCTGGCATGGACCGCAGTAGCGTACTACGCCTACGGACAAGAATTTTTGGATGAGGCGGTGTTTTACCACGTGACGCGGACGGATGTACGCCACAACTTCTCGGTCTATTTCTATCTGCTGTACTTGTGGGCCGAACAACCGAGCCAAGTTCTTTCATTACTGCTCTTTGTCCCGCAGATAGGGGCGGTAGTGGCGCTGGGCTGGCAGTATAAAGCTAAACGCGACCTGCCGTTCGCTATTTTCACCCAAACGATGGCGTTCGTGACGTTTAACAAAGTCGTCACTTCCCAGTATTTCTTGTGGTACTTGGCATTACTGCCCTTATGCCTGCCGGCGATTAAGATGTCGGTGAAGGAGGCGGGGGTTTTGCTGGGGTTGTGGTACTTGGGACAGGGTTTGTGGCTGTACCCGGCCTATTTGTTGGAATTCGAGAAACAGGACACGTTTGTATACATCTGGCTAGCAGGCTTGTTGTTTTTCGCTATCAATATTTTTGTCTTATCAAGACTCAGAAGCTGTTACCACAGCCCAAAAATGAGTGAAGTCAAACAGAAAGATTAGAAGTGTGTAGATAACGAAAATACATGATTCTAGAGAACTAGATTTGACTATTATTTATTACAACGTTTCAAGTCACAGCGTTGCTGCAGTTTTCAGTTCAGAGCGCGGAGATTGACTGACAGTAAGTAGGGAACGCGCCTATTGGCTGCTTCTTTCTTTCGGTGCTGAGGCAGCCAATGGCGTTGAAAACCTGAATTCAAACTTAGAAGAACCGTTACATTAACGTGTAAAGGTTAGCTAGAAGCGCCTGAGGCATATTTTTGGGGTGAAACTTTTTAAGGTTGTTGAATATAGTGCGCATACGTTATTATTTTAAAGGTTATTAATAGAATTATTGTCATGCTTGTTTACAGATGGCTGGTAGACTGTTTAATACGGCTGCTGACCGTAACAAAGGCCCGATACTGGAAGTTTTGAAGCGATTCCTGTCCGTTTGTGAACCAGAGCATGGATTAGAAATTTCGTCAGGCACCGGTCAGCATGTGGCATTCTTCGCGTCTCATTTTAAGAATATTATTTGGCAGCCGTCGGAGTATGACCGCAGTCAGTTAGGGAGCATCCAAGCGTATGTCGAGGACGCTAAACTGGACAATGTGCTCCCACCAGTTCCCGTAGACATTACCACTCCAGTCAGTCAATGGCCACTGACTTTGCCGAGCAAAGGATACTACGATTTTATGCTGAATGTTAACATGGTGCATATTTCGCCATGGGCTTGCAGCGAAGCACTGTTTGCTCGTGCAGCCGAGTTGCTGAAACCTGGCGGCTTGCTCTTCACTTACGGTCCTTACGCCATCGATGGCATCATTTCGCCGGAAAGTAACGTACGATTCCATGAAAGCTTACAAGACCGTAATCCACTCTGGGGTTTACGTGACGTAAAAGACTTGAAAGCACTAGCGTCTCGGAATGGTATCGTGTTGATAGAAATAGTAGACATGCCGTCGAACAACAAAACTTTGGTTTGGAAGAAGTTGTAGTTGGTAATACATCAGAAGGGTTTCAACAATTAATCCTTGCTCCTTATCTCTGTTACTACGGGTATCGAACTTGTAGAATTCATTTTGGCATATTATAGAGTTCATTATTAAACTCTGACAACTACTAGGAAGACCTCAGTGGTCAATAGTTGAAAGAAAATACTATGGCCCATTTTCGATGTAGTTGCAACGTGGCACCGGACGTAGATGGCGTCACGGTAGGAGACCCTTTATGGCGTCACCTACCAAAAATGACGGCGAATGACGTAATTTTTCACAAATATTCGTAAACTGTATATAAGCACAGGCTTGCCACGACCAGAAGCTGAAGTATTTAGTTTGTAACAAAATACTTAGAATGATTCAAAAAATAATCAAAAAGACAAAAAATTTATATCAAGATTTCCATACAAAGCATTTTATCGCAGTACATTGTAAGTTTCAGTTACGACCCAGATTTCACACGTTCACACGCTCAAACTAATCTTGCTTGGGGAACAAACTCATTCAAGTCAAGTCATCAGTTAAACACCGCAAAAATAAAATTAAAAAAATAATTATTGGGCGGTATAACTGAGAATCTGTGGCCCGTCAAGTCCCATTTGGACTTGCACTGTTAAAACAAATTCATCTACCCGGATCTGCAGTGGTGTCACCACCCCTTGCGGCAACAATCCACTACTAGCGGCTTGCTGGACCACTGCATTGATATCAAACGAAACTGACTTGGTTTCCGTGCCAGGTTTGTTTTTCACGTCCACTGCTCCTCCTGCTATAGCCGCCGCATTCGGCGGCTGTGTCCGTTCTTTCACTGCCGGCGTGGTGACAACCGTATTGGTTACTCTTACGGGAGTAGTTGGAGGTTTGGAATATACAACTTTAGTGACTGGATCTTGCCCCGCCCTCGAAAGCATGGTCTGTTGTCGTTTCAACGCCTGCAACTGTTGTTTCAACTCTTCTTCCGTCTCCCTCAACTTCGCCTTCTTTCTCCGATCATCTTTTCGCTTCCTCACGCCCCAGTCTTCATCCTCACTGTCGTCTTCGTAAGACAAAGTCCCGTTGCCTTCAAGATCTCCTTCGGAGGATTCCGATTCAGCTTCAAGGCCACGTTTGGGCACTGGCTGCCGTTTTTCTTGCCCACTTTCAACCGAATTTTCGTAAACGTCGAAAGAAAGCTCGTCTTCCTCTTCGTAGGCGACCGGAGCAGCAGGCTTCGGTGCAGGGGCGGGGCTTATCGCGCTTTTCACCACCGGCTCCTCGCCTTTCACTTTGCGAACAGGAGGTTCACGATTTTTGGGATGGGATTTTTCAGCGCGCGATTCTATCGCCGCGAAGTAACGTTTTACGTCCGCGGCGGACTTCCGTGTCGTAATACCACCTTCAGTCAGCAGCCGGGGCGGTCCTTCGGGTACAGGCTCCGATTCAGGCGCAGCTTTGGCATGCTTGGTAGACGGAGAGGTCTCAGGCTCGAAGATTTTCCGCTTCCGTGCCGAACGTTTCGGGTAACGCCCATCTCCTGAAAGAGACAAATCACTTAAGTCCAAAATCTCGAAAATGAAAAATTAAACCTAAAATGTTCGTGTAAGAGAAATAAAGAAATGAAAAACAATAACAAACAAATACTTAAAAATAATAAATAAAAACAATGGGAAACAGAAAAGTACAAAAAAAGTAAATAGATAACATATCATGCAAAGAAAAAAAAACTATTACTTCATTATTTTTTTTATAAGTAAAATATGTCAATGGATAAAAAAAGCATAAAAGCCCTTACAGGAAAAAACAAACAACAGAAAATAAAATAATCTACACAAATTCTACAATCCCTAAAATACAATCGACACCAGACTACGCTGTGATTGAATTAAACACACCCACACACATTTAAATATTTAAATAAAAATAAATAAAAAATGTTTCACGAAATAAATGTTACGTCAATTTAAATAAATTGGGCGAAGGACATGTTTTAAATGGCCTAACGGAAGAAAAAAATATTTTAAGGAAATCTACCTCAGAACCTCAAAAAAAAAATCACAAAAATAAGGGACAATTTAGAAAAAATTATGGAAACTTGAAGAGCGATCAGAAAAATGCGATCGTAACCAAAATATTGACAAAGTAACATATCCGACACGTTCGCTTACCTTCTGAGCCGACACCTTCATTATCACTACCCAATTGCTCTAATAAGGTATGTTCATACGTCACCGCGGTATCAATGTCAACGCCATCATCGACTGATTCTTTTCTTTTTTTAGTCCTAAAAATAAAAAAGACTTTAATCACTGAGGAATAAAACAGTTCATTTTGGAAAGTGGTCGCAAGAAAGGCTGACAATTTAAAAAAAAACATAGACGGAAAAGAATTACCCATTCACGTGTGAGTCATATTCGTGCCACAATTTCTTCATAATCTTCTCATGTATTCTCAATTGTTGGGCCGCGAACGGTTGTTTTTCTTCTAATAATGCTTCCAACTGTTTTCGCAATTTGATTTCACATGGAACGGGCTAAAAACACACGTAAAATTGACAAATGTGATTTTTTTCCAACCCATATTAAAAGTTATTTACTTTAACTAAGGAGTTTTTGGCCTTTTTCTCCTTGTCTTCCGAATTTTCTCCCTCAGGTACTTCATTTGTTACTGGCGATTCTTCCGCTCCTTCGCCGCCCAAAGAGGCAATCCACTCTTTAAGCGCGCCAATGGAATCGATAACTAATTCGAATTCATAAGGATCTTTGGGAATGTCCGAAACAGGCGTGGTTGTCGCTTCCTCTTCCGTTTTTACACCATCCTTAATTTCTTCTAAACCGCTAGGTGTAGATTTCTCTTCTTTTTCTTCTTTAATATCTTCCCTTTCTTTCTCCTGTTTCTCTTCTTTGACATCTTCGCTTTCGTTCTCTTGCTTCACATCTTCGGCTTCTTCTCTTTCCTCTTTGACTTTCTCCTCTTCGATTTCTGGTTTCAGTTCACTATCTTCTTTTTCTTCTTTGATTTCTTTGCCTTTTTCTGTTGACGTATCTTCGATGCCTTTCTTGCCTTCTTTTAAGGTCCTTTCAACATCCTTGTCGTCTTCCTTCGGGATCTTTTCAACTTCTTCCTCTTCTTTCATATTCTGCTTGCCTTTTTTCGCCGCTTTTTTCTTTCCACTTTTCAATGGCAGCTTCTCATCCAATTGGGATTCATTCTCGTCATCCTTTGAACTTTTCTCCTCTTTGCTCTCGGCGTCCAGCGATGATTCATCGTCTGAACTCTGTGAACAAAACTTAGAAAAATTAGCAAGTACATGACATCACTCAAATTTTTTCGAAAACGAATGCCTGCTAAGTGCCAATCATAAAAAAAATGTCGTCGTAGGCCTCGTCTATTGACGGCACAATGAAGTTATATGTCATAAGGAAAACAAGATAAAGTTTTGGGACTATTGGTTATAAATACATATTGATAATACATCCATAAACTTACTAACACGCTTATCGGCATCTTTAAATGGTTTCAGACGCGCAAAAAAAAACTGACGTTTGACTTACTTCAGCGATAGCGATGCCCGATCGTTCCAACGTTCTGGGCGAAATTCGGGTGCCAAGAGATCTTTGTCTCGTTTCTCTTTTTGGTTCAGGTGCTGTTGTTTTTTTCTTGACTTCTCGGGTGCTTCGTCGTTTGCCTTTGCCACTTTTGGAACCTTTTGTCATTTCGGTCGCTTTTGCTTTTTTTTTCACTTCTTCCTCTGCTTCTTTCCTCTGTCTTTCTTCCTCCTAGTAAAAAGAACAAGTCCTTTTAACTAGTAAAAACTACTAGTTTTCTTTCTTTTAAAAAATAAAACAAAATAAGACAGATGGCAGAATTTGGTTCACTCGGCACTCGGTTTCTTACCTCAATTCGCAATCTCTCCAGTTCCTCTTGTTCGCGTTGATCACAGATAGGTCCCCAATAGGGATCTTTCTTCAAATCGAAGCCTTTTTGCCTGTAAACACGCACGTCATCTCCGGCAATGGCTGGCAGGTGAAAATAATGGAAATCGTGACGATCGACTCCTAAATATACTTCCATCGCATCGAAACCCGTGTCGTCCGAAAGCACTTCTTGGATTCCTTTATCCGTATGCTGTTGAAAAAGAAAGCAATACAAGTAAATACGATAAGGATTCTAAGAAAGAAATATTTGAAAGGAGAAATGAAAAAACGTCGTAAATCTTACCAAAATAATATCACAAACTGTTTTAAAAATCCAAACTCGCTGGTGCAGTGTCAACTCATGAAACTGTTTCTGGTCTAAGGGATTTGCAAATCCTACAATGTCCCAGAATGGCGGTTCAATGCCTAACACGTCCAAAACCTTGAGAAACGAATAAAAGCGTCGTTAATTTTCGTTTTCCTCCTTCTTTATCACTGACCTTTATGGGATCGCAGCGTTCTTTACGATAACAACGGTACCACTCTGTCATTCGTTTCGAAAGTTTGCGGTGCCAAAACTCGTAATCTTTAGGTTGACTTTTATCCATGTTTAGCCGAGCTTGGGGTGAACTGTGTAGACAGAAACATTACATTAATAATTTACAAAAATTCTAGGAAATTAATAAATACTTTTTAGGATGGAAAAGGGCATTATTTCTATTTAAACCAACTAACTTACCTTAATAAATTAGTCATTAGCGTCGTTAGTAACAATGAAGCTTGCGGCATCGCAAACATTAGTTCAAACTCGAAGAGCGGGACGTCGTCAATATTAAGCACATTCTGAGCTAATGCGAGGAAATGGGCAATTTGTGGAATCTGCAAGTGAAATTTTAAGCATTTGATTTATTGAATAATTTAAGTACTTGAAAATTCGTTATCTTCACTGTATTTTTTACAATGAAAAAATTTCGCAACGATAAAAATTCAAAACATGTTTTTTTATCGTACCTCCCACATTGTTTTGATTTGCCGCTTGGCAGATTCAGATAGGAGTTGCTCCTCCCATTCTTTGACTCTTTGTTCGTGCTCTTCTTTCAGCAGACGCTTCGCTTCCACAATCTTCAACCGAATATCTTCCTCACGTTTTTCCCGTTCGTCTCGGACGCGATGAAGAATCGGCGAAAAGTAATCCCCAGCTATAAACACAATCGTTTACAAACTACTCTTACCACTAATTTTAAGCAATATTCTTTTAAAGCTTATGCTCCGTTAACTTATAGATATAAAAAACCTTGATTCGCGCAACTTGTTTGCTTTTTTATTCATTTATACGGACTGTAAAGAAGACAATGGGAATTAAGCCTAAAATGCAATTTAATTTTTTTTACCACCCATTCGTTTCGACCGCCGCAAATCCGTCTCGGCTTCTGTCTCCGTTACAGCAGGTCGCGTTTCCATGAATTTCCCTATCGCACACTCTTCTTTCAAGTTCCTATAAAACGCGTTGATAGAAACAACTTCCTTTAGGCGATAACATTAAATCATTTTAATTTAATAAACCTTTTAAGGAAAGTTTCACGAAACTTGTTGTCAACATTTATCATATTTTTACTTTTTCATACTTTTTACTGAAATAAATTCATAAATCTTTTCATTCAATCCAGTAAACGAATTTAATTTAACGAAAGAAAGGAAAAATATAGAAGACAACTTACGGAGGAAGTCGAGCAATTTTCTGTTCCATCAAATGCTCCAGTTTCAGTGCGCGTTTGGTAACCGGGTGGGCAGGTCCATTGTACCGGTAACAGTTTTCAAGCATGAGCCTTAAATCGTTCATTGGCTCAATGATTTTGGTATATTGGTTGTCCAAAAACTTCTCTTTAACTAATTAAGTTTCAAATGACCATTAGCATTAAAGTTTAAAAATATCATTGGAAGGAATACTTTTTGTAAGCCACACTGGATTCGTGATCACATGGTTGTAATCTGGCGCACTATCGAGGACGGGATCCACTTGGTTCATAAACGGCCAATTATTATTCTTATCCGCGAGCATATCCAATAATATCCTATTCAAAAGATAATCAGTTAGAAAAGAAAAAAAATAACATCATATCAATAATTTTGATTTTAAAGAACGTAAAATTATTCAAACTCCAAAATCGCAATGAAATGAAAACAATCAGAATCATTCATACTAAATTTTAACATATGTGAAAAATACAACTAAAAAAGTTTACAAATAAACCAAAAAATTACATAAATCGGAAAATTAAATTCTGAAAGAAAAATAGAAAGAAAAAAACACTAACAATAATTGTTAAATTACAGAAAAAAGTTTTTCAAGATTAAAATGTAAAATAATCAAGAACGGAAACAAAACTAAATGATTACATATAGGCTTCTTGGAGATCAGGATTTAACCGGGCAACGTCTTGCATGTCTTTGTTTTTGCGATAACCCCAATGTTTTGGGGTGGCAGGCTGCGGAGCTGGCGCTGGAGCCGGAGTACGAGCAGGAGCTACCATACGTACAGTAATAGGTGTCGATGTACGCGGAGGCACAGACGCAGCAGCCGGACGAATAGGAGAAGCCGCAGCAGAAGGTGCCTTTTGCGTCGCGTAGAAGGTTTTAGGTGTAACGGCGGTTAAGGACGTCGACGCCGGAACTCGGATGAGGTTACCAGGTGGGCGGACGCCATTCTGTGTGCGGGGCTGTACCAAGATGAACCTGGAGCCCGGGGGCACTTTAGGGATCGCGTCAGTACTGGGCGATCCTGGCGCGATCGCTCTGACCAGTACAGTTTTGGTACCGGACGGTAAATTGTTGCTCGAAAGCAACGGCCGCGCTTGGGAGGCGGGGATAATGGTCAGTTTCCGTTGAGGTAACATGGCGTCCATTTGCTTCAGCACTGTCGCGCCGGTTTGGGGCGTGAAAACTTTGGTTATGGGACTCGCAATTGTTGTTGGACGAGTAACTGTCGGCTCAACTGGTTGTGACGACGTCGGATTCGGCTCCGAGACGCCAGAACTCTCTGACTCCATTTTGTTTTAGCTTTCGATGTCCTGAAATTTGCCTCTGAAACGATTAGAGGAGTAAGAGCTGAATGATTGTGGCTGTATTAAGCTTTCTTACCGTTATTTGACGTATTTCTAAGACGAATATCACACAAAGGGTGAGGATTATGCAACGGAAAGCCGTCTAAATATGCTCTGGCGTCAAAGCAGTGCCCTAAGGGCGAAAATTCGAGTGAAAAAGGGCTAGGGAAAGGTTAGCAAATTCAAACGAAAAATAAATTACCGCCAAATGTCTGACCAAACGTCTAAAAAAATTCATGCAATGTTGACAACTGCAACTAATGGAACGACGTATAGGAACGATCGTTCTGCCTTGTTGCCATAGCAAATAAACAATGGATAGAACGCTTTGGTATCGGTATCGTTTGAACGTTTTTTGATAATATGCTTCACTAAGACGTAAGTTAGTTTTAAAAAAAATAATGCAAAATCTATCGCTAATATTGCGATCAAGTTTTGGTAACGAAGCTCTTCAATGTCGTAGTAATTTATTATTCATATTTTCAGAGAGTAGGGAAACTTTTTGTAACGAAAGAAAATCGTCTACTTTAACCCTTGATAAGTACCATAATTGTGCATGTAATATTGTGCACAATTCATTCATTTTTTATGAAATTGCAGTCTCACTTTGTTTTGTTTTGTCAGTTATATGAAGTATTATTATTTTTTCGCAATCTAGTTTTTTTTAATTAAAAGATGATTTTTTAGTACAGATGGTTCAGCATCGGAATAAGTACCGATAATAAGCCAACTTTCGATAGCCAACGATGTTTACCAACGGTTGGCGCTTTCCACGTGCAATTCTGTAAACAAAGACCGTAAAATGAAAATAAAACATTGTACAAAGTACAAAATATGTTTGTTCTCTACGGAATCGCTCCAACTCAGTGAAAATGATAGGAAATTATGGAAGAATGCAATTAAAGTCATTAAGTACTTTTATAAAATTCTGAAAATCTCAAGATAGATGTATATGGAAAGTTACACGAACCGGCTGAGATCACATTCTCAACAGTAGCCTACAACATCCCAAACATGAAAAGAGTGGGGGTATCTACAAAGCTGTGAGACTGAACAAAGAATATGGGTCATCTTCCCCTAAAAATTCAGAATTGCACCAAGAACGGGTTGAGGTCAAAACGACCGTGTACAGTAGGCTACTGAGCAAAAAAAAAAAAAAAAAAAAAAAGGACAAGGAAAAGAGATACAGTGCATCCGGGCATGTCCATGCAGTGCTGAAAACGAGTTGTCTTTTCTCTGCTTGCCTAAACTGTTCGGCAATAGCATAACCCCGCAGAACGATTTCGGTACTTGCCTGGACCTGCCCGTGCTATTAAAGTGCGCTGTCCCCTGTCATGTTTTTTTTTTTGCTCTGTACTGTACCTAAACGACCGCCCTGTGAAATTGAAGGCTAATAATATAATTTAAAAAAATAATGTATATATTTCACTTTTCATTATCGGTTAACATCTCAATAATAAGAGAATATGAATGACAGGTTTTAACCTAACCTATAACACTGGAAAGCGGTCGTTTTGGTTAAGGTCGTTTTGACCCCCCCCCCCCCCCGAGAACTCGTCAACGAAGCGCTAATAGTCACCAGCGCTTCTCGCCAGTCTTACGGGGAAAAACTTTTTTGTTCTGGTAATCTGGTTATCTTCTAACCTTCGTTGTTGTAGCCAATCAGCGTACTTTTTGCAACGTATGTAGGAAGTCCAACCCTTCTATAATATTCCCTAGTATATAAGGAATGGATTGTTAGTTAAGTCAGTCAGGTTTGGGATCTTGAAATATGACAATTCAATATCCTGTCTTTTTAAGCCCTTTGGTGATCATAGCCCTCGTTTACAGCAATACATCACCGCGGTATCAAACATCAACGCCGTCATCGACTGATTTTTTTATTGATTTTTTAGCCCCGAAAATAATAAAAAAAGACTTCCATCTCTTCAGTCAGTTTATTTTGGAAGTCATCACAAGAAAGGCACTTCTCTGGCTGACAATTTTCAAAAACACATCAAAGTAAAAAAATAAACCCATTCACGTGTGAGTTATACTCGTGACACAATTTCTTCATAATTTTCTTACGGATCCTCAATTGTTGGGCCGCGAAACGGTTACTTTTTCATCGAGTAACCATTCAAGTGTTCACTTAGTTCGATTTCGCATGGAAGGGGCTAAAAAAATGAAAATGAAAGACTATTTTTTTAACCCATATTGGAAAATCTACCTAAAAAAAAATAAAAAAAAAATTACGAAACTGAACGAGCGACAAGAAAATGCGCTTATAATAAAAATAACGACTGATTCTTTTTTTGGATCCTAAAATAAAAAAGGACTTCAATCACTGGGAAATAAAACAGTCCATTTTGGAAAGTAGTCGCAAGAAAGGCTGACAATTTTAAAAAATCTCATTAAGATAGAAAAAAATTACTCATTCACGTGTGAATCATATTCGTGCCACAATTTCTTCATAATTTTCTCATGGATTCTCAATTGTCGGAATGCGAACGGCTGTTTTTCTTCTACTAATGCTTTCAACTGTTTTCGTAATTGGATTTCGCATGGAACGGACTAAAAGCACATTTAAAAGCGACAAATGTAATTTTTTGGCAACCCATATTAAAACTTGCTTACTTTAACTATGGCTTTCCTGGCTTTTTTCCCCTTTTCTTCAGCTTTTTCTCCCTCGGGTACTCTTTCGCCGCCCAAAGAGGCAATCCACTCTTTAAGCGCGCCAATGGAATCGATAACTAATTCGAATTCATGAGGATCTTTGAGAATGTTCGAAACAGGCGTGGTTGTCGCTTCCTCTGCCGTTGTTAAACCATACTTAATATCTTGTGAATCGCTAGGTAAAGATTTATCCTCGTTCTCATCCAAGTTGGATTCATCCTCGTCAACGTTTGAATTTTTCTCCTCTTTGCTCTCGTCGTCCAGTGATGATTCATCATGTGAAATCTGTAGAAAATAATTGACAATCACTTACATACTCGGAATTTGTCAAGTACGAGTGCTTGCTAAGTGCCAATATACAAATGAAAAAATTAAATGTCGCAGTAGGCCTCGCCTATTGACGGCTCATTGAATTTATACGTCATAAGGCAAACCAGAAAAGGTTTTGAGACTATTGGCTAAAAATACAAGTTAATAACACATTCCAAAACTTAATAGGAGGTTTATCAACAATTTAAATGATTTTAGACGCATTCAGAAGACAAAAAGAGACGCTGAAGTTGGTCGACTTACTTCGATGATAGGAATGGCCGATCGTTTCAACGTTTCAGAAGAAATTCGGATGCCAAGCAATCTTTGTCTCATTTCTTGTTTCGGTGGTTGTGGTTTCTTTACCGCTTTTTCTTCAGCTTCTTTCTTCTGTCTTCTTGCGTACTAGTAAAAATAACAAGTCCTTCTAGCTACGAACTATTTGATTCACTCTGCACGTTTCTTACCTCAATTCGCAATTGCTCCCGTTCCTCTTGTTCGCGTTGATTACAAATAGGTCGCCAATAGGGATCTTTTCTCAAATCGAAGTCTTTTTGCCTATAAACACGCACGTCATTGCCGGTAATGGCTGGCAGATGAAAATAACGGAAATTGTGGCGATCGACTCCTAAATACACTTCCATCGCATCACGACTTTTTTCGCCCGAAAGCGCTTCTCGGATTTCTTTATCCGTGCGCTGTTAAAAAGAAAATAGACGTAAAAAGGATAATATTTTTTAAAAATGAATATCTGACGGAGAAACTGAAAAAAATCATAAAACTTACGCAGATAACATCACAAACTGTTTTGAAAATCCAAACTCGTTGGTGTAGCGTCAACTCATGAAACTGTTTTCCTTCTAAGGGATTACTAACCCCCACAATGTCCCAAAATGGCGGTTCAATGCCTAACGCTTTCAAAACCTTGAAAAATGAATACAACACTCGTTACTTTTCAACTTTGTTTCGATTTTTCACTTACAGAAATTGAATCGAAGCGTTCTGTACGATAACGAAGATACCACTTCGTCATGCGTTTCGAAAGTATGCGGTTCCAGAGATCATAACTTTTAGGTTGACTTTTATCCATATTTAATCGACTTAAAGGCGTGCTGTATAGACAGAAAAATTTAGACTAATAATATAAAAATCGTAGGATTTTTTTTTTTACATTAGGGATGTAAAATGGCATTATTTCTCTTTCAATCAATTAATTTACCTTAATAAATTAGTCATTAACGTTGAAAGTAACAATGAAGTTTGGGGCATTATAAACATTAGCTCGAACTCCAAGAGCGGGACGTCGTCAATGTTAAGCGCAGTCCGAGTTAACGCGAGGAAATGGGCAATTTGTGGAATCTGCAAATTAAATCGTAAAAATTTAATTCGTCGAGTAATTTAATTAATTAGAATAGGCATTAGCTTCACTGAATTTTTTACACAGCAAAACGTCGAGAAGAAAAAAATCAAAAAAAGATTTCGGTCCGTACCTCCCACATTCCGTTGATTTGCCGCTTGGCAGTTTCCAATTCTTTGACTCGCTGTTCGTTCTCGTCCATTCGCTGTTCCTGGAGACGTGTCGCTCGCACAATCTTCACCCGGTTTTCTTCCTCGCGTTTTTCCGGTTCGTCTCGGACGGGATGACGAATCGGTGAAGAATAATCACCAGCTATAAACACAAACGTTTACAAATTACTCTTAACACTCATAATAAGCAATATTCTTCTGACGGCTGTTTACTACTTAACTTCTTGACCTACAATAACCTTGATTCCCACAACTAGACAATAAAACAAGGCAATGCGAATAAGGCCTGAAATACGACAGAAAATCTTACCATCTCGTCGTTTCGACCGCCGCAAAACCGTTACAGCAGGTTCTGTTACTATACTTTTCTTTCTCGCAGAACGAAGAGGATAAGGCGCAGACGAAAATGCCTTTCGCGTCGCGTAGTAGGTTTTAGGTGAAACGGCGGTCAAGGACGTCGATGTCTGACCTCGGATGAGATTACAAGTTGGGCGGACGCCATTCTCTTTATGGGCTGGTTGTGCAGGGATGAACGTGAAGCCCTGGGGCACTTTAGGAATCGCGCCAGTACCGGGCGATCCTGCCGTGATAGCTTTGACCAGTACACTTTTGGTACCGGGCGGTAAATTGATTCTCGAAAGCAACGGACGCGGTTGGTAAGCAGAGATTATGGATAGATTCTGCTGAGGTAACATGGCGTCCGTTTGTTTCGACATTGTCGCACCGTTTGGGGCGAGAAAACTTTGGTTACGGGATTCGTAATTTTTGTTAGACGAGTAACTGTCGGCTCATGTGGTTGTGACGACGTCGGTTTCGGCTCCGAGACCGTCAAAACTCTAACTCCCATTTGTTTCGCCTCTGATGTCCCGAAATTTGGCTCTGAAACGATTTGGAGGTTAAGAGATGAATGAATGTGGCTGTACTAAGCTTTCTTATCGTTATTTGACGTATTTCTAAGATGAAAATAGCACACAAGTGGTGAGGATTATGCCAACGGAATGCCGTCTAAATATGCTCTGGGGGGGGGGGTGCAGGTCAGAACGACCTTAGTCAGAACGACCTTGGTTGTTACGACTGTAGGAGGAACGACCGTGCACCTAAACGAACCGCTTTCCAGTGTTGTAGGTTAGGTTAGGTTAGAACATTAGGTTAGATTAGGTTAGAACATTAGGTTAGGTTAAGTTAGAGAATTAGGTTGGCTTAGGTGAGGTTCTTACCGAACCGAACCGAACCTACAACACTGGAAAAGCTGTCGTTTAGGTGCATGGTCGTTCTTCCCAGTCGTAACAACCACGTTCGTTCTGACTAAGGACGTTGTGGCCCGCACCCCTCTGGGGTCAGAGCAGTGCCCTTAGAGCAAAAATTCGAGTGAACAAGGGAATATCACACAAAGTGAATATCACACACAGGGGGAGGATTTATGTAATGGAAAGTCGCCTAAATGTGCTATGGCGTCAGACACAGGAAGGTTAGCAAATTCAACCGAAAAGTAAATTACCGCCAAACGTACAAAAAAATTCATACAACGTTGACAACTAACTAACCTTGTTGCCATGGCAAACAAGCAATCGATAGAACGGTTTGGTATCGGCATTGTTTGTGCATTTTTCTATCATATGCTTCACTAAATAAAATTTTAAAAGTTCCCTTATGTTAAGGAAATTTTAAAATTTCGCTACTAATATCATCATTTTTAATACAAGTTCGTACTATAAATGTATTATCATGTTCTATTATAAATCTGTATGCAAGTTCTTGAATTTGCTAGCACAGATGATTCCGCTTCGGAATAAGTATCAATATCAAGTTAGTTTTTCGATAGCTAACTATGTTTACCAACGTTTGGCGGGTTCCACGTGCAGCATTCGGTGAACGAAGATCATAAACGCCAAAATCATTGTACAAAGCACAGAATATGTTTGTTCTCAACAGAATCGCTCCAATTCAGTGGAAAATCTTAGGAAATTATGGACAAATGTATTTAAAGTCATTAAGTACTCTTATAAACTCTGAAAATCTCAAGATAGATTTCTATGAAAAGGTACCCGAACCGGCCGTCAACTGGGATTACATTCTCAACCCTGCCAATACCCCCACCATAGCCTACAACATCCAAAACCGGAAAGGGGTGGGAGATATCTACAAAATCTTGCGATTGCACAAAGAATACGAGTCATCCTCCCCAAAAAGTCCAGAACTGCACCAAGAACTCATCACAGAAGTGCAAAAACTGCCCAATGCTTCCCATCCAGCTGTCCAGTCATACGGCGAAAATCCCCGTGTAGTCAAATATGTCAATGAAAAACGCAATTATGATTTTAAAGTCTCAGACTTCCAAGATATATCGAAACAATTGCACGGCGTCCGGACAGAAAACTTGGGCTTGATTACCGGTCATCGCAGTTATTACCTCATAGGACAGCTAGCTGAATTAGAACAAGCTTTAATTCACTATACAATCGACAAATTACTAAGCAAAGGCTTCGAGTTGTACACTGTCCCAGATTTACTTCACCCTGACGTCATAGAAGCATGCGGGATGAACACGAAGGGAGAACGGAACCAGGTTTACCGGCTCGAACCTTCGCTTTACGGTGACGTTTGCCTCTCCGGTACGGCCGAAATGGCCTTAGCGTCGTACCACATGAATGAAACGCTCGATATTGGTACCTTACCCGAGAAAATGGTCGCCGTCAGCCGTTGCTACCGCGCGGAAACGTCGCGTATTGCTGAAGAAAGAGGCATCTATCGGTAGATAGTTTAAGCATCCCATCCTTCATTTCTAAGATCACTACTTCCTGTTTTATTGTCATTATACGCACTCAAGTTTATTGCTGAAATATTTCATCTATTTATTTGTACGTATTTACTGACTTTAAAGCATCAAAATGCACCAATTTATGTATAATATTATTTAAAAAATTATTTTTGAAATTTATTAATGGATTCTTTCGTTCGTTTATTTATGATTACTATATTACGTCTATATTTATATATTTATTTATTATCTTCCTTTACTTCTAGTTTTTGTTGTATGTTTAATATCCAATTTATTTATTTATTTGCGATTTTTGTTCTTTTATGTAGAGTGCACCAGTTCAGCAAAGTGGAAATGTTCGGCGTGACACCCAATGAAACGGGAACAGAAAGCGAAAGTTTATTAAACGAGTTTGTGGAGATCCAGTGCGAGCTTTTTGCTGCGTTAGGCCTTCATTTCCAAGTACTGGATATGCCCTTGCATGAATTGGGCGCCCCAGCGCACCGGAAGTACGACCTTGAAGCGTGGATGCCAGGAATGGGGAAATTTGGCGAAATTTCCAGCGCAAGTAATTGTACCGATTACCAGTCACGACGTTTGGGCATTCGTTACAAAGACCGCGATAATCATCTCAAGTTCGTGCACACAGTAAACGGCACGGCGTGCGCCATTCCGCGCATGCTCATTGCCATACTAGAAACTTTCCAACAAAAGAATAAAAACGTAGTCGTCCCGGAAGTTTTGCGTCCTTACCTGTTCGATTTGCACGAATTATCGCCTCCTAAGAATCCGCTTAAATTCCAATATACTAAAAAGAGTTTCAATCCGCTTGTCAATAGTTAGAAACTCATTTTTATTTTGTTCAGAAACTGTAATTTTTTGTCAGTTTGTAGGAAATACAGTAGCACGAAAGAAAACATACACTTCATTTATCCGCAGAATTTTGCTTTGTTTACATTGAAAAGTGAAAACCATACATCAGTTACCCTAACAACTTTCTATAGCACCCACGGCAAAACAAAAATAAAAGAATAATTAAAACTTCCCCCACCAGCCGCGTCCTTTGGGTTAAATTAGGGTCGTTTGTGGAACTTTGCTTGAGGGGGGACAAACTTGTTACTTTTTTCGTCATCAATTCGTACTTTCACTTATCACAGTCATCCTTCTTCAGTATACAGAAATGTTCTTTTTGCTATCTAGAAGTCGTTGTCGTAATCTAACGGCTTTTTACGACCATAGTAACCCATGCTGGATGAACTATGGCGGCCCGAACCGACACCTGGTCGCCCGAGGGAATATTGGCTACTGTATTGCTGTCCATTCCAGTCCGTTTTCCAGTTTTCTTGCAAAGAGGGACGGAAGTTGGAATAGCCACGTACTGCAGCCACCGACGCAGGTCGTGGAAGCTGGCGAGTCTGCAAAAGTGCAAAATAGTATAAGTTATTTGGTTGGTCAAAAAATGTCACATCAACAACGATGAAATATGTAAGGTCCAGTCCACACTTAAGGTTAGAACACTGTTTGAATGTCTGTTTACTAAGCTTATTCCAGGACGCTTCACAAGAACGTCAATAGAGGCACCACTGGAGTTGCCGCCATTGTAGGTCACTTGTTACTCTTGAGGTATAAATATAACGAATTCAACACCCTCTGTGGCGGCACGAGCAAACTATTACAATAGTTTAAGACTTGTAATGGCGGCTATGACAGTGGCAAATCTAGAGTCGCGGCTTACGGGCTTTTAGAACATTATATCTGACTTCTGATTTATGAACCTAGCAATGTTCTAATGACACGCCAACTTACTCGTGAAGTAGTTGAAGGAGGTTTACGGCTAACGTAGGGAGGTTCGTCCCATCCATCGTGTGTATCGTAGAACTCATCCGCTCCTACGTTCACGATACCTTGGGACATATGACTACGGTTTAGTTCATTGAGCATTTCATCCGTCAGGGGGATATTCTTCGATTTCTTCATATTATTCCTTCGGCGTCGGACCAACTAGATAACGTTCAAACATTAATCCATGTTTCTTTATAAAACTATATGTATTATTATTGAAATTACTTATTAATCCAAGAATATAGCACAGAAAAGGGGATAATCTATTTTCTAGGCTAAAACTGAGCTAGAGAAAGAAAACTCACAACTGTGGTGCCGAAAGCAATCACAAACATTAAAGACGCAAAGCCCATAACAGCGGCCGTGATAACCCATTCACTGATTCCTCCTCCTTGGCCTTCAGCCCGCCTATCTCCACTTTCATCCACGACAGGTGCCGACACTGCAAAAGTATTATGAAACGACGTTTCCGTTTAGCATACCACTTTCGAATTAATCTTGCGTTTTCTAGTTAAGCTTACCAATGAAATCTGTCGAGTGCTCATCCACCGTGAATCCTCCAATCTTGAGCTCTCCATCGGACTTTGTTAACCCAGCATGGAAAGAGTTGCGGATTTCAGCAGTGTCCAGTTCAACCGTGTCGTTAAGCAGCAAGTAATAATCCACTAACACACTGCCTCGGCTAAAACCTTCAATGATGACTCGGTCGAACTTGGATGCCAAGGGGCCTCTGCGATACACTTCGTTCAACTGTTGAGAATAACCATAAAAAAATTCAGTTAGTGACTAAGTCCATGAACGTATAACAAAGGGGCATAATTACATAATCTTCCATGATATTGCGCAAACGACGCCATTCTCTCGTATTCGGGTCAGACAATTCTGGCGCCCATTCGATACCGTTGACTAATCGGACAGTAGCCGACAATCGACAACTAGCTCCGCAAACTCCCGGAGTGGTAATTCTGGGCGTGGTGGTCGTGGTAGTCGTTGTGGTTGTAGTCGTAGTGGTCGTTGTAGTTTCCGCCGTAACAGCAATCTTCTCTTCGAAAACTTTAGGTGTCGTACTCGACGTCGGGTAGCCAGTAAATTCCGTGGAAACTCTGGAAAATTCATTAATTTATATATTTATTATTTAAATATAAATATCATTAATGACAGTAAAAAATGTAAATAAAAGAGAATATTCACAAAACAACACGAAACATGAATGAATAAAAGTAAAATAAATTATGTAAAATAAATGAAATGTATACAGCGAAATAAAACGTAAACGACAAACAAAATAGAAAGAAAGAAAGCAAAATAGGGAGTACACAATTGGCGAAAAGTAAAGGTGGAATGGATACGCTTTCGCGAATAGTAATGGTGGATAAAAAATATTTAAGTGGAAAATACCCAACAATGCCAGTGAGATAAGGTAGAGAAATTTTGGAGAGTAAGAGATCACTTCTTCGCATTCAAACAAGCAGGACAATTAGAGTGGATTTCACGACAGTCGTCAGAAGGGAACGTGTTTCTATCATTACACTTTCTATTGGCCTTTCAGAAAAAGTGACCAAGAAAAAAAGAAAACTGGTACACTACGACTAGGATATGAAAACAAAAAATGTAAAGCTTGGGGGAACTAGGCGTCAATTATAAAAAAAATTGGAGTGAAATAGCGTTGCAATGATCGTTACAGGGCTGGATTTGCCTTGTCCTAGTTTCCCAGGCTAACTATTGAAGCGTGAACGAGTTCCGCAGGAACGAGGAATGTAACGGCAGTGTCGTGCATTGCGTTAAATGGGAGGCTCGCCACAACACTCTTGTGGTTCGGAAGAAAGCGAAAGTAATGTAACGGACTTTTATAACAATTCTCACAACCTTGAACAAAAAATGTCCCATTCCTTGCACCACAGCCAATCCCTCACTTTTTCTCTCGTTTGGGAAGACCCCGTAACCTATAAATCCTCACCAAGTCTGTTGCAACGAAACCAATAATTTATGTTTTTCCACAAATAGAGCTGGAGCTTCATTATACTTTCAAACTCTCCCTGCTTTTGTCACCTATTCTTCCTTTTACCGCTTTTTTCATTTGTTAAGTGAATAATATTTCGGCTGAGAACTGCAGTACTGATGCAGCAAATTTTTAGAACGTAAATGACTATTGACTGGAACAATGCTACTAACATAGTTCTTAACGTTTCTTTAATTGATAAATCAATTTTCTTTAATTTTTTTGTTCACCAAATCCCTCCAGTGAGCTCTAAGATTTGAAAAATGCGAAATTAAGCTTCAACCGCGGGACCGCGCCATTACGGCAGCGCCACTGTAGTAGACGCCACGCATTAGGCGTGTTTTGGTTGACATGTCTACCTCGTGGCAGTACTCAATGAATTATGCGATTAAACTCGTGCTAATCAATCTAGAAATCTCGCATCCTCCTACATTTACGCGTACAGCGCGATAATCTTTCGCTAAAGTTACTTGCTAGGATTTTCGCGAAGCTTGCACGTGTTGAAGCAGGTAGACTACTAATCAATAGATCAACTCTAAGTAAAAACCGTCTTACACTTGCAAAACCAGTTGCTAAACACTTAACTGATTTATTATACGTTAATAGTACTACTTTATTTTTGCGGAAAGGCGAGAATTAGTGTGAGTCATGAACAGGTGAGGCAACAAGGGAATAGTGAAGGGGTAATTTGTCATTGTTGGTGTGCTTACCTGACGGGCCATCCCGTGCGGATGTCCAAGGCCGGATGCGTGGTCGTATCGGCCTTGGGTCTGGCAGTGGTAGGTCGTGGGGTTCCGGGTTTTGTTGTTGGAAAAACCAACGAAAACTTCTTCGTTGTTGAATCACCCTGATCTTGTCCTGCCGCTTCCGCCGGTGTTGGAGCCGCAGTAGTGGAAGTCTCGGCATTCAGCGCGGCTTGGAGTCGGTAATTCTTGAATCCGGCTGGCACAAGTCCCTTGATACTGTCGGTCGAACTTTCCAGCAACATATCAAATAAGGACTTGGTACCGGTCGGTGTTGGCGCTGAAGTAGTAATCGTCTCTTTTTCCTCCGGGGGCATTTGGAACCCAGGCGGCAAAAGACCGCTTGGTAGTTCGAAGTGCACCTCTGGTAACAAAGCAGGTTTAGCGGTAGTGCTGCTGGGAGTACCGGCAGTACTGGCAGTGGTAGAGACGGTAATGGTTGTTGTTGATGTACTAGCTTCGGTAGTGCTGCTGGGAGTACCGGCAGTACTGGCAGTGGTAGAGACGGTAATGGTTGTTGTTGATGTACTAGCTTCGGTAGAGGATTCGTTGGGGTGGAGCCACTTGTTGAAGAAGTTGAAGCTCTTGATGGGTTTCACGACAGCTGGCAGTTTGTGTGCTACGGTTTCGGCAGTGGTCGACCTAGCGGTACTGGTAGGGATGGCTTCTTGGGTGCTGGTAGTTGAAGATTCCGTGTCGGTTGAATGATTGCTAGCGGGCGAGTCTTTAGTCTTGTTGTTGTTGGGCATCATAAGCGGACCGTTGGCGAAGAAATTACTGGACAGTTTCGACGCGATGTCATCGAACGCTTCCAGATTATGGAAACGCGATTCTTCGTCTTCGCTTTCGTGAGTTTTGTGGGCTTTCTCGGTGGGTACCAATGACTGCATTGCGGCGGAAGAGGCGATCGCTTTACTTTGGCGGTCAGTCTCCTTGGAGGATTCTGAGGTGGGTCGGGTGGGGTCCGTGGGGTGGGGGCTGGCTGCGTTGGCAGCAGAGGCACGTGGTGACTGGAAATCGGGGATGATGACGGGCGTGTTCTTCTCGTGCTTGATTTGAGAAGCGTCGACGATTCGGGGTTGTTCCAAAACATGGGTTTCTTCCGCCAACGGGGACGATTCAGTGACATGATCCCTAGCTTTGGTGGAGAAGGACGCGGAAACGCTGCTCACCATCTTAGATATGGTGATTTCCTTAGGGGAGGGCAAGGAAGGTTCTGTGGCGACCGAAATCGCGGTCTGGAACGAGATCGATACTTCCGCACTCGATTCTGTTGCGAGATTCAGAGGATCGACTTCTTCAATGGCGTCGGCGTCGTTGTGGTGTGCTTGCTCGGCTAAATTAGCAGGGTGTGCGGGAAATTCGGGTTCCAGGGGATCGATCTCTTCAATGATTTCTGTGGCGATTACATAATCTTCGTACTGGAAATCAGAGTCTGACGTGTCTGACACGGTATTGCTGGATTCAGAATGCGACTCGGTGGCGACCGGAGTAGAGGATGATGGTGGCGAGTGTTCGGGTTCAGGGTGGGAATCGGGAACGGGAGTGTGGTTAGCAGGAATCACTGGTGCGTGGGTGCTACTAGGAGGAATTACGGGCTCGGCAGAGGGATGGGCAGTTTCTTCTGTTTCTACGACTAATTCCGATTCTGGGTTGTCAGAACTGGGCGAGTGAACTGATTCAGATTCCGTTTGGGCAGTGTTTTCCTGTTGGGGAACTGATTCGGGTTCCAGGTTTTCGAGATTCTCAAAACTAGTGAGTTGGTCGTCCGGTTCTACAGGAGTTTCTGGAGATTCCGGTTGCGATTCGACATCGAAAGTTTCAATGCTTGAGTGGTCCAACTGTTCAGGACCTGATTCTACTAAGGGAATCTCAGATTCCACCGGTGTGGGCAATTCTGGTTCTGCCTGCAATTCTTCGGTATCTACATTAATGTGAGCCACTGATTCTGGTGTCTCACTTGGCGAGTCTGGGACCCAACCCACCTCCGCCGACTCGAAGGTCACCGGATTGGCCGATTCTGGTATGGAATCCAATTCAGCAGCGGTATCAGCGTCCAAGAAGGCGTCTGATTCCAACACTTCAGAACTTACAGGGTTGATGGACTCTGGTACCGCACTTTCCACTTCAGTGTCACCAAAGTTATCCGAAACACTAGGTTCATCTATCGGCAATTCTTCTTCGGGAGCTGCCTGATTCTCTACGACAGGTTCGCTAATGATTGTCGGAGCTTGAGGACGCGGTTCAAATCGTTCAAGAGGAATCCTATTTTCGACATTCTTTTCGACAATATTGGTCTCTGGCTCTCTTACGGGCATGCTCAGAAGTGGACGACTCGCCACCGGCGCTCTGAGGCGATTTGGTTGAATTTCCACCTTAGGCGGCTCCTCTTCGGTTTCCACCAACCGTTGGAAGTTAAACCTGGGCCTTTGGAACTGAGGTGGCGGCTGGGTCGTAGGACGGAAGCGGGTGAAGGGCGGAGACGAGCTACGAATCTCGGGTTGTCGCACCAACTCCGGCAAGAATCCGTCGAAATCCTCAAGTTCTAAAGGCTTCGTTGGCGGCACAGGGGTTGTGGTAGGGGTTGTGGTCGTAGTAGTGGTGGTTGTGGTGGTGGTCGTGGTAGTAGGCGGCTGGGGTTTCACTCGAGGGGCATCCGAAATTGGTTTGAATTCAAAGTCCGTAGGCGTGAATCGCGCCGCTCCCCTGAACGGTTGATTTGTGGCTGTCGGTTGCGGCACCCTCCGGTTGCTTTCATTCTCAGCTTCGAAGCGTGTCGAAGCGCTCGAACTGAACGGTCGCTGGTTGCCCGCGGGCTGAGCAGGTCGTGAGGCCCCGCTTAGCTGCCGACCGCCTCGCGGATCCTCAGGATTGAGGAACGGGTTGGAAGTGAAAGGTTTCTCGGGAGCTCGCTGAGGTTGTTGGGGCTGCTGGGGCTGTTGGGCTGGGACGCGTTGAGAGGGTTGTGGAGGTTGGGAAAACGGTGACCTTTGGGGTTGAGGTTGCGTTTGGAGCTGAGGCTGGGGTTGGAACTGAGTTTGGGGTTGCGGCTGGGGTTGAGGGGCATTGCGTAATGGAACAGACTGAGGTTGGGGTTGAGTTTGAAATTGTTGGGGTTGAGTTTGAAGTGGCTGTTGGGGTCGAGTTTGGAAGGGTTGTTGGGGTTGAGTTTGAGTTTGAAGTTGTTGCTGGGGTTGAGGAAAGCCGGGGATACTGAACTGCGTGGAGAAGGGTTGGCCAGGGAAGGCGCGGAACCGGTCTTGCTCCTCAGGCGTGGGGAGTTGGGGGCGGAAAGGGAAGTTGCTGGGAGGTCTTTGAGTTCCGAAAAGGGTAAACTGCTGAAAGGATTGAGGTGGTTGTGGCTGTTGCTGTTGTTGTCGTTGAAATTGCTGGAGCGGGTCGAAGGATTGGAACCGAATTGGCACGCGATTAGGATCTGGGAGAAAGTTGGGAAGAAAACAAAAAGTTTAATTAGTACACGTGCCTAGATTTTCATTATCGACTCAGATCGCAATGGCCTAGCGGAGCTTTTAAAATAGAAAAATGAACGGGAGAAAGCGGAGAAGACTATCGGATCCAGTTTGAGTGACTTTCTTGCGCACGAAAGCGTTAATTCGTGTAAAGGCTATAAAATTCATCCCGAACCGATGCAAAGCACTTCTTCACAATGATATCCTAGCGAAGTCCGTCTGAATTGCTTTGTATGTTTTTATGAAACTTGAAACTTTTCCGGTTTGAAAAATTTGGATTTTTAAAGCGTCTCATAAATTCTGAAACAGTGCCCTATGCCAAGGAACGACACTCAGTACCGGAACTTATTAGCCACAGTTTGAATGGTTGATAAATTACAAAATTGGTTAAATCCTTAGAAATCTTTGACACCAAGTATTGACTCACAAGTTTGAATCACATTTTGGAAATCGAATACCAAGTTTGACTGACATCTAATAGGATTAAGTAAATGAACTAGTAAAAAAAGAGTGAAATTGCCACTAGAATAGGAATTTTCAGTGCGTTTAGTTTTGTACAATACATCCATAAAACTGATTTATTTCATTAAAATTTGTTTCTAATATTAAGTTCAATACTTTTTTACTCCAACTTCACGAAACGCTACAAGAAATATTACGATTCTTTAGTAACATAACTCAGCTTGGAAAACAGGCTAATAAGCTTGCAGTTAATTAACTTTCAATAGTTTTTCGTCTCCTTACGAACGATTTCCTTTTCTACAATTTCCTTTCGTTAATTGACAATACGAAGTGATTAGTATCACTGAAAATACTCCGCTTTTCTTTTGTCTCGGTTTAAATTCCCTCTAACGAGTAGAAAGGCTCGTAACCGAAAGTCTCTCTTGTCTGCGTTTTTTACTAGCTGGCTGGCTGAGTTGCGAAACTTGTTCGGCAGGTTTTTGGCATATCTCTGTTGAAAAGGTGTTCACTTCGGTCTATTCTAACCACCGCCTTTGGGTTGAATTGAAAAACGGGTATTGAAAATGTGGTGGAAACATGATTGTCTGTATGTGTGACTTATTCCGCCGCAAGGTTGTTTACGTGTCGCAAGTGAGGTCCCGGTTCCCGGTACCTCTGTAGGGGGAAATGGTGGATTAGACACAGTTTGAAACGGGTCAGCTCGTCAATTAGGTCAAGGAAAACGGAAAAGGATCTTCACTAGAAAATTGGAGGAAGAAAAGTGAAAAAATGTGTGGCGCAGACATCCTTTTGGCAATCCTTATTGTGTTCAGGTAAAAGGTACTAACTACTTTCCCAAGGTCGTATCGCAAAGTACCAACTAGAGCAGCACCAGTTCACTGCTGCTCCCATAAAAAACATTTCGGAGGATGCATCTTATTAATGGACCCAAGGATAACAACAAACCGCTTCATTTACATTAGCTTCGCACTTTTTTATCAAAAGCAAACGTACAAAAAGGGGGGCAATTAAAATCGTGAAGGTCTGGCGTTGAAAGGCGCAAATAATTTTCATTCTATGGCGCGAGTTACACCATGACATTCGTCCTCCCCAGGCGGTGATGTCACCGTCAACAATTATAAACGCACCCTTTTATGCTGTGAAATGCACAAAACGCGGACAATAGCTCCTCGCCTTTCCCTTTCCTATTATTACACCTTGGAAACGTCCTTTTCGTGAAATGTTTCAATGTCACTCACGAAAAGCCATTCGATGTACTATACTGTTTTCTTCGAATGTTTCATAGCGAAGCTTTTGTGTTTATGCTGAACGGATGCGTTTCTTGTAAGTCAAGTTTACAAAGCTTAACACTTTCTATTTTCCAGTAGCCAGCAGTTCTGTTAGAAGAATTGACGGAAAAAGAACCAAGGTGAGTATAGAACAAGGTGGTAAGTTTATTTTTGTTTATTTGTAAAATTAAACTACTATAGTAGTTGGTGAAAATTAAGTAAGTTTTTTCTTACACGATATTTTCTTGAGTTTGATTTTACAAATAAATAAAAATGGTGGCCCATATGTGGAGAACTGGTATGGAAATTAACCTTTAATGCTCAAATGAGAAAATAATCCAAAGCGTCGTGATTTTCTTGTGCAAAAACTGACGCGAAAGTAGGTTGCACTAAAGGGCCACCAGGTGTCTTTTGCGTTGCACGCTCTCTTGGCGTTTGTTTTTCTTCGCACTATCCGAATACAAAAGAAATGGCATAGTGTTTGTAGAAAATTGTGCTAATAATTAACAGTATTAAAGTACTGTAAAATTTTACATTGATTAGAATCGTTCCTAAGAGGGTGATGACTTCATTAGGCTTTATGACTCAATTAAAGTACTACCAATCGTGGTATAGCAGAACTTGCCTCATCACCATGTTGAACCGTTTAATGCATGAACCACTACAGACAATTAAGATATTCGATGAACTGTATAAACTAGTGAATTAATAATATTCAACGGACAGTGACTAACAACTTCTATATTAACAGAGCAAAGCCAAACCCTGAAAAAAAATTTATAAAAATTACTCACTATCATCGTCATACTCTAAAGCATTATTAGCCCGAAAAGTCAACAATTCGTTGTCTTTCCTGGAACATCCGTTTTATCTCATTGTGTTGACATTCCTGTCGTACTGGCGAGCTTATCGTAGCTACAAGCGTGTCGTACACGACACAGGCATGAAGCGCCAGCTCCCTACACCTGAAGATTCCATGACGTCAGCACTTTGCCAGCCAATTTCAGTAATTCGGTTTGTTTCTCCAAGCTTCTATAGTTACGTAGGACCCTCATTGGATATTCGATAAAATTTGGCCATCCTACGGCGTGCCGTTGATCACGTCACCACATCCAATGAAAATAGAAGTTCAGTTCAGTAAGCCGTTGTTAACTTTGCCATTTACTGTTACCGTTAACACAGCGAGTAAAGTACAAAGTTCTTTGAACCTCATGGAACAATAGCGAAATTCACCCATCTCTGATTGCGTGTCTCACGGAAAAAAAAGAACGTGAGAAGGGCTGCGCGCATCTTGCGCAACCAGTTCGTTGTCCTGTGCAAAAGCTACGAAAACTTTTGCTGCTATCTCCTGAAGATCCTTATGGGGTTCCTTATGTGGACCCTTATGCCCTTCCTTATCTTCCTCCTGCGCAAAATTCGCTAATTGTTGAACAATTACCAGCCCCAAGAGGTCAGCTTAACGGTACTGCACAAGTACGTGGACCTTTACATGAGGTTAACTCCCTCAAGACGTCAACAATGTAAACGTCCCACGAACGTCAAGTCGACAACCTACCCCTACTAAGCCTCTTATGTTGCTAAAACACCGCTACTTACACTGAAACCATGCATAAAAACCTCAGCAGCCACAGACAAGCACATGTACCCACATTTTCCTTTCAGCAATGCTAATATTTACGAAGAGAAAACTGCCCCAAAGTTGTCTTTACACACGCACTCATGCACGTCACGTGCCTAACCGTTATCGAAAGTTGCTGGCGTTACATAAACGCCGCCTATAATTAACCCACGCAGCCTCATTGGTAATCTGTCACAAGTTTTACTTTCTTTCACCACCAAACCCCTAAATATCCATCTATCCATGCATGAATTGCTCCAAATTTCCTCTGTAACCACGAAAAGGTCTCGTTTTCTAAATGCAAATTTAGCTCCGATTAACCTTAGGCCATTGAGGTTTCGCCTTGCGGCAAGAAGATGGAGTTGCTGGAGCAATTTGCGAAACGCTAATCACTGTGTACACAATGCACCAATCTTCCCAAACTTTCTCTTTTGTCTACAAAATTTGGCTACAGTTTCCAAAGGTGCCTTCCGTAATCTCGCTTCTCATGCAACCAACCAAAAAAAAGTGAAAAAGAAAGAAAGACGAAGATAGACAAAAGGGAAATTCCTCTTCCTATTCAACCGCTTCCTTAGTTTAATTTTTTTTATAAAATAAAAGGAAAAGAAAGTATTACAAGCCAAGCGAATATTCGATGCATGGGCTGAACGAGGCGCTACACAGTTCATTAAGATTAAAAGACAAAATGAATTTGGTAAACTCGAAGAAAAGGATCGGTTCCTATGACCAACGCCCGTCACGATTCGCCTATTACGGACGATAAGTGAAAGTCCAAGCTTGAAAAGCTCGGCAACATTCTAGGGCTCATTAAGTACACAACTCTAGGCCGACCCAGTAAATCATATTAGAACCCTACACGATGTATAACACAAGAGACCCCCCCAAGCCCCCACACCGACCTAGCACTCTTAACAAAACAAAAAAGAAGTGGTTGAGTCATTATTGGGAGAGTTGAACTAGCCAGGTGCACTAACCACGCCCTTTGTCCACGAAAGTAGTGCATGTGATTTGTAATCTCAAAATAGAGATAATTACGTTTCATTGCGAGTTGAATTGCGTGAATGTACGAGAAACTTTCTGAAATCTACTAACAATTGTATAATACAAAACAATTATAATATACAAATGAATTATACAAATATTTATACAGTTAATTACACAAACAATCTTACAGTTAACTACACAAGTATTATACAAGTGAATTATACAAATAATTGCACGGTAATTTTGTTATAATATTAAATAACAATATTTTTATAAGGTTTTGTCATATTGTTGCTGTGCTGTGTCTAGATTGTGTAATGTAATGTAATCGTGCTGTCTTTATGTTACATTGGACTATTATCTTATTATTGGGTTGTTTAATTTAATCTTAGATATTTGTTTTAATGTTAACTGAGTAAAGTTGTATTACATAGGAAATATTTGGATTTTAATAGTATGTGATGTTTTAGTTCATATTTCGGAGTAACAGACGATACTTGATTGAGGATTGATGAATAGAGGTCAGTAAAACCGGGACTGCATTGACTGTATTGTATGAGTACTGACTGAATGGAGACTCTGTATTTGAGAAGTTTCACGTTTCACATTCCCGAGAATAACGAAAGTCGTTAGTGGGACGGAAACCCGAGGAAGGAATCTATTTTTTCCCGATTTTTGTTGACAAATTGTTATGGGGAACAAATTGGATGGGGAAATGAAAGCTAACGCGAGAACGGGTTTCTAATTTGCGAATTTCAGAAATGTCAGTAATCTCTTGCAGTTCGGGAGTAAAAAGTTTTCCACTCCATTTTACAGATTACTCGAATTTCCTTCATTTGAGGGAAACGTTAGGGGAAATGTCTCAAACTGAAGGACCTCCAACCGGTTTCAGTCTTCACGTTGTAATAAAAACTAATCGCTATCGAAAGGAAAGTACGACGTTCTAACATGCTTTTACTCTTCGGATCGCTCTTTCAAGCGCCGAACAAGGTTTCTAGTTTACGAGAGTAGAGAGAAGAATAAAATGCAATAAAAGTAAGCACAAAAACTGAAAAAGGGCCCCAAAAGATAAGTAAAGAACAAATACACACATAAGGAAATTAAATACAAATGTAAAAGAAAAGAAAAGTTCTAGTATGCTAATTTGTGAGCAGTGTGCAACGTAGCTACATTGGAAATGCATGAGGTGGTAATAAGCAAAAGTGTAAGTCTGGTTTTACTAGACAAACAAATATTAATGAAAAAGTTTGAAACGAGCACACGAAAAGAATAAAAAAGCAAAAAAAACTAGTGAACAAGAAAGATGCTGAAACAGGTTTCTTGGTGAAATCTTCAATGGCTACTTGAATGGCTGGCTATCGCTGTGCAAACAAAGCTCAAATATGAAACGTTTCTATACTGTAACTTCCGCGAAAGATTAGGACTGATGAATATATAGCGGAAGTATAGACAGATCTAGCAAAAGGTAAATAGAACGTGAAATAAACATAATAGGAACCCCCAAATTTTCCGCTTCACTACTCTGGAATTGCGTACACGATCATTTGGGGACGTTTGCTTGAAATACAGGTCAAATTTCTAAGAACTGAGCTAAAAATTCCGCTTTGGACGCGACGACTTGGCAAAAATGCAAAAATTCTTCCCAAAAGGCGCTTCTTCCATCTTAATTTACTTTAGTCTACAAAATGAAAACCTCACACGTGCAAGCCTCCTTTTCTGGGTTGTAACATACAATCGTAAATTGTTTTAATATTCAGCTGAGATCTTCGAGGTTTTTAATTCTTTTTCTTATTCTTATTTTTTGCATTTGTTAGAAATTCTTATTTATTTACTTCGTTTTTAATTTCCTTTTTTCCAGTTTTCATCCTATTTTTGTCTTACTTTTCAGTTTAACCAATGTAGGCTTACGCCTTTTGTGCAACACTTTTATAATTATTTTATTAATAATTTATAATTATCACAGTAGATGGGTTAAAATAAATTTTATGTCCAAAGGAAAAGAAAAGTAATTTTTACAAGGTAATTAATTAGCTAAATTTGAAAAAGTAATTATTTAAAAAATAGAATAAAATTAGCTGAGTTAATTTGTTTTTAACTAATTGCTTTTTATTTATATCATTGCACTTTATTTTCTTAGACTGAAAAAGAAACAACCATTAAGTAACTGTACAACGTTTCTTAACAAGCAAAAAGACTACCTTTCCAATTCAACAATCTCTAGAACGTAAAACGTTCCCATTCCACAGCCTTTTACTACTCCAGTGCTATCTTCTTCCCTACCAAAAAAAGACAATCCAACCGTGCATATTTTTAACCTACTAAAAAAGAAGAAGGTGACGGGAAGTTTAGCTCCTAATACTCAATTATCTCTCCGCGTTCCTAAACCACAACTGCCTGGCGCATCTTCACACTCCCCCAAAAAAGGAAAAAAAATCCAAGCTTTCACTGCCGCCAGTTACATACGGGCCGTTCTCCTTACACATATTACACCTAATTTCCTAACCTCCGTATAGCCATTTATCTTCAAATCACATCCGCTCGCATTTCCTAAACTGTATTCCGCTATCAAATAACTCGCTGGCGGATATTTCTCCCATTTTTCTCAAAAATAACTGAACCTTTCCAAACCGAGTAGATCAAGGCTATTTGCCGCTTTCAACCATATCCCCTCCAGGTGAAACATTCATAAAAATTCCTCCCTTCTTCCGAAAGTGCTCTCTAAACCTGTTTGCAATTGTCCGACGACGCTGGAAATCATTTTTTGAGGTCACATATCCGAAAACTGGACTATGGTGACCCCAAAAAGTATGCTAATCACTTGTGCGTCCGTTTTCATTCCGTTACAAACGCCCCAATCACCCCTTTTGCAAGAATACCGTCCCTCTTACCTTTGACCTGACCTCCCTGACCTCTAAGGAGTTATCTTAACGCCCCTAATAACCCTACCTGTCGATTCCTCAAGGGAAAATACCGTATTACCATGTAACAATGGGTGAAATTCCAGACAAGATGAAAAAAACCTGTTGGAGGTCGAAAGGTCGTGTCTAATGATGTTAAGAACGCGGAAGAAATTTTTGTAATTTTCTTCTTTGAATTTTTCTATTTTTTCCCTTTTTTAGGGAGAGAACAAAATAATTCGAGATTAATGAAAAAATGACCCCCTTAACCCCCCCGTTGGAGGTAGTAGCAAGTAGGTCAGAACTAGAGGAATCTTGTCGTAAGGGAAAGGAGTCAGGTTTTCTCTCTCGTCTTCTTTCTCTTTCTAGCGGCGTATTTGGGTTGTTGTGTTACTCAAGCTTTTAAGATGAAAATTCTGGGATGAACGCAAAGAAGACATCGGAAAGTTTTTTTCTTTTCTTTTCTTAGGCTTGTCGCTCCTTAAGACGGAAATGGAAATGTTAGGTAGAGATTGTAGGTACTGGGAAAGAAAAAATGGTTTCAGGTTGGCTGGTCACGTGTGAATCTTAAATGCCTTTTGTCTTTGCGTGTGTCTGAATTTTTTCTTCCTTTGAACGTGACAACAATGAATGGAATATCCGGAGCAGAAATGGTGTTGACCGTCATTTCGCTTTAAGACCAAAATCTGCACGTCACTTTCCAGAGTATTGCATTGTAGACCTTAGTAACAGTTACGTTTTTTTTCTTATGGCGAATTTCTATTGTTTTGGGCATAGGCACTTAAAAACGGGTACGTACCAAACGTATTTGGTATGTTGATCGTACCAGTTTTTATAGGCATACTCAACATACTAGAGCGACTTGTCGTTGGCAAATGCCTACAGGTTTACCTTCACTCCACAAGAAATAGAATAGCGGCAAGAAGTTGATCGTCGAGTTTTTTTTACAACGTTTAACAGAAGGCCACTTTTTGAACGTCTAACCAGTGGAACAAAAAGTATTTACGACACCAAAACCCGAACAAGAATGCTTTACTACCATCTATGGCAAACCCAACGCTTACGACATATTTCTCAGAATATTTCTTGTGTTTTAATAATCTACTTCTATTTTTGGAGTATGCCAAGATAAAAACGCGGTTAAATTACACTAGGCACAGAATATTCCCTATAAACTGCAGTTATACAATATTCTTACTGACGAAACTGATTTGAACGCTATACAATTCCTTAGTCTAATTTTCTAGAATTTTACTGATGATTTTAGGGTTTATTGGATTTTTTCTTTCTCATTTTATGGTGACAAAGAAGTTCTGGTACAAACTGGCCTGTACTAGCATAGTCATTTGTATCACTTTTTATTAGCCAGCCTATTAGAACTTCTAAATGACACCTTTTTATCCAGTTCGTGGCCATACAATATATTGTAGCAATACGACGTATCTATTGCGACTTTTTCCTCCAACGCATGCAACACGTTATTGGAATGCTTAGAAGAACGTCCGTGCACGGATCCCCACACGGATGTACGCGTGCGGGAGTTACAGAAAGGAAAATCCCAATACATGACAAAATATACCATAAAAGGCTCGAAAAGTATTCTTTTTCACTAAAAATGCAGTAATTTACCTTGTTGAGCGCTTACAACAATGACTGTTGCAAGAACCGTCGCAATCCAAAGTTTGAGTCGTCCCATTTTCGCGCCAGTAATTCACTGCGAATGACGATCTGTTAATCCCAACGCTCACTACGTTTTAAATCCTTGCCAAAATATTTTGCGCCCGACAATTCGTTTACGAAGACAAAATTTTCCGCGTCACCATTATCGAATACGCAAAAAAATATCTCCTTATTTTTCCAAGCAATGAAGAACACTTTCACGTGAACATTTGGCACTGGTGAATTCTCCAAAGCGAATGAAAACTTTTTTCAAGCAGAGAGGAAAATTAAGGCGAAATAAATAATTTCTCCTCCCGAATCACAATTTTTTTCCAGAATACCTGTGCACCAGGTGTTTCACAGTCAATTGCCGAACTGTAACTGGTTGCTGGAGTTGGCGAGTAGCTCACAAGATTTCCCTTTGGACAGAAAAGGCCTTGCTCCGGGCACTTTCGGTTTCTCATTTTTGGAGGGGAAGATGAAAGGAAAGGTAGCGTAGCGAAAATGAGTTCTCCCTTCCACCTCACCTTAATTCGAAGTAAGCCCCGCCCCCTAGCCCCCAACTCCACACACCTCGGCTGGTGACGTCATCCAGGTATGCTTCTTCTTACCCACCAACTTTTACCTTCCAAAGCTCCTCCGTGAGTCTCTTCCCCAGCCACTTGCAACAATGAAAGACGGATGGGGCCGTATTCGTGATCTTTGGGGAAAATTGCTACACAACACAAAGATCAATTACGAAACGAACTCGGACCGAAGGTCAAGTTACAAAAACGTTGAGGATTTCTAGACCAGAAATGTCCGTTCGGGAAGGTCTTTGGACGCTAAGGAAATGAGCTTTTAACGATTTAAAGTGCCCGGGATCCGGAATGCCACATTCTCTTAATGAACAGTGGTCATAAAATTGAGTTTATGGTCAATAACATTTGGTACAATCATTAATAAGGGTTTTGACGTAAAAAGTGATTTGAAGGCATTGGATTTCAAAAGCGTACGACCATTACCTTATTTAAGAGTCATTAATAACGGTTTTGACATAATGAGACGTCAAGAGCTTGAATTTCCGAAAATAAAGTGGCTAATTAAGGAAACGAGAACAAAACTTGACAGGAAGCTCCGTAAAAGCGTGGGAGAATAAAGTTTTAAATGAAAAAGTCTGCAGTTATCGCGTATTGCGTAGCTGGGATGAAAAGACGGTACGAAGTGATATGGTGTTATCACGATTTAACGGACTTAACGGTACTGATGGGCAAAAGCTGTCTTTTCCTAACCCGTTTTAAGACAAATGAGACGTATTTGATTTAATTATAGTATTGAGAATTGGAAAAGTAGTTCCGTCCGTTACTTCCGTTATGTACCGTTTGTGTACTACAGTTGTCCTTTAATTTGCGGACATGGGAAAAAGAGCACAGCAAAATTCACCCATCCGTGCTACTTCTGAACATCTTGAGAGGTGTTTTTGTAATAAAATATGAAAAAAAGTAGAAGATTCGGTCGTCCGTTGATTCGATTTGAAAAACAGAAAAATACGGCTCTTCTTTGTTGCTGAATGAACCACATGGCACCGTAATATATATTTTTTTCCTTACGAATTTGTTGTTTAAAACGCAAATCGGATTAAAGAGGTAGTTAAATTATAACCGACATAATGGACAGTAAATGTTTTGAACAAGAAATCAAACAACCGATTTTGAGAGGTAGGACGATAAATTATCCATTAAGAGAAGGATACAGGATAAACCCGGATGTACGATACATAGGTATCGAGGTCGATGTAGTGCCTCTTACATCCGGGGTTTCGTCACATGCGGTTCTTTCAAACAGAACCCTCGGAAACGGTGTCGGGACAAGTTCTCTTACACATGGGGTTCCTTATGTCCGATCGCGAGAGGTTATCCGATCATCTACAATCAAGCTAAAGTGGCATACAGTTAAACCCGTATATAAGATACATAGAAAATGCAAGAAAAAGTGTATTACGGACCAGAGCTGGTATTAGAGCAATGTTCCTTATATCCGAGTCCACTATATCCAATTCCTATTTAAATTCTACTTGAAGCAAAATACCCTAATGTTATCTCACTTCGCGAACAACGGACAGTGAAATGTGCGCTATTACTTATACGGTATGTAAATCCTCGACAGTAAAGGACATAAAAAGCTACATTTCTCAGTTTTACTGAAAACTCCTTGATTTTTGCAGTAAACCTTAAAACCAAAATTTTACTTTTTATTTTACTTTGCATTTTTGAGCGGAAAGTCTTTGACGTTCTTATAAGGATATATTACAGTGCACACATAAGTGCGCCAGAAAACCAATAAAGGTTGAAAAAGAAAAAGCGCTGAGATCATTATGCATGACAGGGGAAATGGGAGTACAGTAACACGACGCTGGATACGTATTTGATCGGAGGGAGGGACATTACAGACAGTTACCCTTAGGTAAGGGCGTACGATGTATACTTGAAGAATTGTTGTAGAGCAGAACAGGACCATCAAGGCCTTCTCTCTTTTAAATTTTCGAATAAAATCCTTGGGTGTGGTTCCTGTTGACCTTCGTGGTCACATTTGGAATATCCTGAGCACTCCAGTCGCATACTAACATTAAGTCGAAACGCATAAAGGTACCAAATAGGGATAAAGGAAGAGGGGTGACTATTCGAGAGGACGAGGACTTCCTCTTCATCTTTTGTAGATTTTCGAGATGGTAGGAAGCCCAAAGGTGGACGTTTATGGAGGGTGGTAAGGCAACAAAACACAAGAAGGGGATTCCATTTAATGATAAGCAATGCAATCCACGGAACAAGGGTAACGCACTCCGGGTTTGAAGCTATTCTACGTCATATTTTAAATGTTGTTTTCAAAGGTGAAGTACCATGAGCCTTCTAATGGGGTAATTGATCTCCGAAATGACGGTATACGTGTGTGTAAGCATGTTTTCGAAGTTACGAACGACCAGACTTCGTTCTGTACATTTTTGAATTGAATAAACTACGTTATTGTGATTAAATAAATTACAATAAACTACGTGTTGTCTGCTATAAATTCTTCACGAGTTGACTATCATGTCAAATAAATAAACATTACAACCTTTTAATTAAATTGCATTAGTGCCCCTAGGCTCAATAAATAAACTTCGTAGAATGAGTGAAGGCCACCACTCGTAAGGTTACGACACACAGCTCTATGTGAGGTCTACATATGACAGTTCAGGGTCAAGATTTCATTGATGTTGCCTTTTTGTACGCATAGCTTGTTGAAATCTTTGAGTGTATCTAACTTGAGATGCCTGACTGCCGCAATTATTAGAAACTTTTTTAAAAAATCGTTGAAAAATGAAAAAAAATCCTTTACCGAGTGAAATGAAACAGTAGATAATTACTTCTAAGAAATGCAAGGAATTTTTCTGTCTACACAATATGAATGTTTTTGCTAAGTTTGTATTGCAACGTTTGCTTTTCCCGGAAATACTGGTAGAAATGAAACAACTTGTTGCGCCTAAGAACGACGCAATTGCGTCAACGAGCGCGAAACCAGTTTTAAATACTTCCGTGGATAGGTGGCAGTAGCTACCAGAATGTCAAGGGAAATTAACATTTTTCTTTTCGCTTTAAAAAATTGAGAATTGACTTCTATACGTATGTTAAAATATGTTCGGCTTTGTTGTACAATTAAGCTGCAACAGCTACAGAGGGAACGATGGACGTTAAAATTAAATCGCGAAGATTTTTGCTCCAACACATCCTGGGATGTATGCAACTCTGCAACTCGATTAACCTTGACTTAAAAAAACATGGATTCGCGCTAATTATTTGCAAGCTTTTCTCAAAGAATTTACAACTAATAAGACCTTAAAAAATTGAAAGGTTTGAGAATACTGATAAGGAAAGAAAGTACAAGATTCCAATCCAAGTCCTTATTTTTAAGGTTGTGTCTATAAAAACCTAATACAGTACAACATCGTAAAGCACGACTCCCGCATCCGTTTCTAATGCGCAACGCTTGCTGTGCAGTAAAGGTACAGTAATCGATTTTGCAGAAAGGAGTATTCTTATTCTGCCTATTTCTATCTCTTCCTTGTGTTTAGGTAAGGCTGACGGACTGTTTTAAGCAGACTTTAAAAGTAAGTCATCACTGTCCCCAGTGTCTGTACGAGCCCCCCATCTACTAAACGGGCTGTAGTCGACCAAGCTTCCACAACGTGACGCCCAAAGCTTCCTAAATATTTTGGTTCCTTTTATTGAACCGGCCGTCATTCGCGTTTCGACCGAAAATTCGACCCCGAACCTCCGCCATATTGTTGATCGCGTGAGTTTGTTTAGTTTGTTTACGGAAACTGGGTGCCTGAAAATTTTGGCTTTTCCCTACCCAATCCCGTGTTTTTGCCAAGTGTTGAACACTTTTTACGTTCTTAAATGATCGAAGTAAGTGTTTCTGGCCTCAAAACTGTCAATCACGGCCTTTCTTTCTCACAAAACACGTTTTAAAGGCCTCCAAACCCGCCGTGCATCCTTTACCTATAACTGAAAGGTCATGTCATGGATATTCGTATTTGAATTCTTTTCGTTTCTTCTTAGGTATTTCATCGTCGACATCCGTTTATACGAGACAAGGAGGCTCAGCTATGTCTCAAATAGTAGCTAGCTGAAGCCATTCCCAAATTGTTGAAAAAAACACACCTTAAAATCAAGCGTTCAAGAGCTTCGCCTGTTTTCCCACCCTACACCACCCTTTAAAGACATCAAATCCCTTTTGCGAAGTTTTAAGTATTTTATTTTTTGCTCTTTGGCTTCGCTGCCTACGAAAAAGATTGATCCTATTAAACGAGTACAAAACGCCAATTTGTACAAAAATGAAGAAGCATTTGTTTGTGCTGTCGGCCTTGGCCATATTATTTGCCACAATTTCAGGTAAATGTCCAACTTAACGAATATTTTCATTGCCAAATCATAAGTTTCCATTCCTTTTTTTAATAAAAAGATTGTTTATTTTTTTTACTTTTTTAAAATACGTATTCTATTTTGATACATCGCTCAGCGTGAGCAAAGTTCATTGCTTGGATATGGAGGGTTTACAAGGACATAAAAAGTTAATGTTTCGTTTTGTTGAAACCTTTGCAGTGTTGCCAGTTAGTCAAGCGTTAGTTACAACTCGATGTGAATACTACAACGATACCCTGTGCCAAGATACTGGCAAAGGCTGTAATGAGACGGAAGTGTGCGAAGCGACCGACCCGGGGAAACGGAATCATTGTTACGTGCTGTGGCAGAATACCAGCTCGGGACAACCTTATATTAAGTTCAAGGTAAGGTTTTCGTTCGTATTGTGAGTTTTCTTAGAGATCATCACTAACCTTTTTTTGGTGTTGGTTGTAGGGTTGTTTCCTGAACAGCATCTTGTGTTATGATCAGTTAAAGTGTGTGGGAAGACGCCAGGAACGGAGACATTTGATGTTCTGCTGTTGTGATGGGGACATGTGTAACCGAGAGTTCGTGTGGGAACCGTTGCCTACTGAAGCACCTACTTTACCTCGTAAGTTAACAATGAAATTGCCGTAAATGAGGCTTTAACTCGAAATCTTCGAAGAAATGCCAATTTGGTCGGCGAACTATCTCAGATCACGCTAGGTTATATATTGCGAGTACAGATTGCGGTCTACTTACGAAAATACGCGACGTACTTTCCGTTGTCACGTTTGCGTAAGAGAAGATTTTCTGAAATCTCTCACGTGAGCTGAACCCGTATGTAATAGAGACTTGTGATTTCATAGGTACTTCATTCTTGTGGTAGTATAATGTCTAACGGTATAGGCGACACTTATAAAGATTTCTTTAGTGTTGGTGCTTAGGGAGTTGAGCTAGCATTCAAGCATTCTGAAAAAAAATCAGGAAAGTTGTTCACGTACACGCGATTTTATGCTTCTTTTACGCGTATATGTTCGTAAAATGCTCATTGTGCAAATCTAATACTTCCGGAAATTGCAAACAAGCATTTGTGTAGCAGTATAGAACAGTTTGATATCCGTAAAAGAGGGTTTCTCTTATAAACGGGTTCTTTTCAACATTTACCTGCGTTTTTGCGTACATATAAGACTCCTCTAAGCTTTTTTTATTGTATTTACGCGTTTGGGTAAAACTGAGGGACAGTTTTGTGCTTCCTATTGGAGGGTTTCTCTTACAAACGGGTTCTTTTAATCACTACATGCCGTTTTGCAAGCATGAGAAGGCTCTTGTATATTTTTTTTAGACCGGTGTCTTGTATTTACGCGTTTGGGTGGTACTGACCTATAGTTTGATGCTCGTATAGAAGGTTTCTCTTACAAACGAACTCCACGAGTCTTATCCTCAATTATTTTTGTACAGAGCCTCATATTCTCTGACTTTATTTACAAAAATCCTCTTACAAGCAGTTTCTCTAATGTGATACTGTGTAGAACCCTTACACTGTAACTTAAAATTAAAAATTTTCATTAAGTTTCTGCCCGAACCATCGTTCTTGTCGGAAAGAATTGTAGTGAAGAGTAGGAAGACATTCCTTTTTTTTAAGTAATAAAGAGAAAAGCTAAGGAAAGCTTAAAGATGCCAATATTAAGATAGTGTTGCCGAAAACTTGTCTTTTCGTCATATGTACCAGTTTAATCTTTTAAGATCTCTCCATATAGCAAGTCTATTTTGACTTTTGTTCGTTTCATCGTTTACTTAATTTTGTTGCCACGTATTTGGTTATCCTTATATAATTAATTTATTTTATACATGTTTAACTCGATTGGATATTTAAATTTTATGTTTATCTTTTGGTTTTTATTTGTGATTTTTTTATGTTTATCTATTATGGGGAGTATGTGAAATTATACGGTACGTCCGAAACCAGTTTCGCTCTATTGATTCGCCAAAGTAATCTAATTTGTATTAGTTTGCGCTGGGAGTTTGCGTAACGTGACTTTTCGGTGTAATTGATCTTAGAAGATGGTTTTTTGGAAATTCATGTATTATCTTTTCTATTTACAGCTGCTGGTCCAGCGAAAGCTAACAGCAAGCCGCTCATGATCCTGGTGTACACCGTAGTACCTATTTTAAGTCTGGCCTTCGTCGTGGCTGTGGGCTATTGGATTTATAGACGACAGCAATTGGCTTACTTTAACCAAGTAAAAACTTCTTTTATGTCATTTTTATGAGCGTGGCGAAATCTAATCATCTTCTTTTCCCTCCCCCCCTCGTCAAAAAGTTGCCTACTTGCGAGCCGTTAAATGCTCGACCTCCTTCTCCCACCCAAACTAGTTTGTGCCCCATACAACTGGTGGAAATCAAAGCACGTGGCCGTTTCGGGGCGGTTTGGAAAGCGTACCATAAAACCGAAACCGTGGCTGTCAAAGTTTTCCCTTTGCAAGTAAGTTAGCGAGTCTCATTTTTTCCAAAAGTTCATGCTTTTCTTCCAGATGAATTCCTTCTACGCAATTCTTAAAAGTTAAATGTCGATCCTGTAAAAATTTGCATAGAATTACAAGAACTGTACGAAAATCTTCAAAGAGATATCGTGGAAATTCACTAAATTCACGAAAGTTCTTAAGAAAACTTGTCCGCAGTCTTGTAGCAGCTTTCACTTTCAAAGAGTGACGAAACTTGCTGTCAAATTTTACTCTCTTTCACTAATTTAAGTAACCTTCCGACTTTTATTTGAAGTATTTTAACTGTAGCTTATCGTAATACTGTATAGAGTTCATTCGATGAGTTTTCAAACATTTTTACTTTCTGTTAATAATTTTTAAAATTTTAATCCAGACATGGATTTGCCCCTATAGTTATTTTATTTTACTTATTTATCGTATTCTTTTCATTTCTTATTTTTTATTCATTCGATTCTTATTAGGTATGTTTATTTTATTACTTTCTTGCTTTGCTTTATTTTTTCTTTACTTCGTTTCTTTTTCATCTCTTATTACTGTGTTTCTTTTTCTTTTGTCTATATTTTATTTCTTTTTTTTTTCATTTTTTTTATTCATTTATTTTTACAGTTCATTTTTTCTTTATTTAATTTTTTATATATTCTTTTAAAATAATCATTTATTACACTTATCAAATGTTTATCTATCAATCTTTTTTGTGTAGAAAGTATCCGTTTCAGTGTGATTTGTTTAGATTGCATTGTTGATGAAAGTATGGACTACTAACGTTTGTTTTATTGACATTGAACAGGATAAACAGTCATGGGTAGTGGAGTACGAAGTGTACAAGTTACCCCAAATGGATCACGACCACATCCTGCAGTTTATTGGGGCAGAAAAACGTGGTGACAATTTGGCCACTGAGTTTTGGCTCATATCTGCCTTCCATGAACACGGATCCTTATGCGACTACCTCAAGGTAAGATCCTCATTTCCTAAACTCATCTGTTTCATACTGCCATCCACCATTTCTGACATCTCGTCTTTTTTTTTGGTTTGTTTTTTGGATGGGATTGGCGGGGGTGACTTACAGTCCAGTACCGTGACTTGGCATGAAGTTTGCCGCATTGCAGAGAGTATGGCGCGTGGATTGACGTTTTTGCACGAAGAACTGCCTGCTACCAAAGGCGAAGGACTCAAGCCTACTATTGCCCATAGGTGTGTTGTCCAGTTCTAGACTCGTAGCCTTATATATGCATTTGAGATCGAAATCGTTTTGAAGCATAGATCACTAATTCGGACATTTTGGCATTGACAGAGATTTCAAATCCAAGAATGTACTTTTGAAAGCGGATTTAACTGCGTGTATTGCGGATTTTGGACTCGCGTTGGTCATCTACCCTGGAGTTCCTGTTGGTGATACTCACGGACAAGTAAGAGAAGCATTAGTTGTCGAGCTAAAGAGAAGGAAAGTGTTTACAATTTTTTTGTGTGTCTATGGCAGGTGGGAACTCGGCGTTACATGGCCCCCGAAGTTCTAGAAGGCGCTATTAACTTTAATCGCGATGCTTTTCTGCGCGTTGACATGTATGCATGTGGACTGGTCATTTGGGAGCTTATTTCGCGTTGTTTGGCTCAAGAAGTAAGTCATTCTTTTTTCTTCAATCGAATTACGCGTGAACAATTCATAAGAACCGATGGAAAATTGTCCCAAATGCAATTTTCCTAGTTGTTCTGAAAAAGTGAAGCAAATGTTAACGTTGGAGTACAGGATCACTTGCGATTCAAGCCCAGATGTTTTTGTGGTTTGCTCGGGAAAGACAATCCATGAAAAAGATGTTATTCTCATTTTACGCGAAGTGTAGTCGTTTTTGTCCAGGTTGTCGGGAACGCATTCTTCGCGTTCACTGAGACTATTCCATGACATAGGTACCCAAGTAGCTTCCGTTACGATAAAAAAGCCAAAAAGGAAGCTATATAATATCCTCTGGTAGCTCAGTTGGTAGAGCGGTGGACTGTAGTGGAAAAACATAGGCATCCATAGGTCACTGGTTCAAATCCGGTCCGGAGGAAATTTTTTTATCCTTTTTTTAAACATTATTTTCTTTCTTAATGGAGTTTTAATTGTCTAAAATTCAATAGTCAATTTCTTAACAAGCATTAATATTTTACGTAATCTTGACATTTTATTCATGTTGCTATTTGTATTCGATATTTGATATTACGGTTGTGTATTTCAGGCAAGGGCTTGTAACAATTTTCTTATATTCTTTTGCAATGAGTGCCTTGAAGTGTTATTCAAGTTTCGCGCTTTTTTCACTTCCAGGGACCTGTAGGTGAATATCTTCTCCCGTTCGAGGAAGAAGTGGGCCAGCATCCCACGTTGGAAGATATGCAAGAATGTGTGGTGCACTTGAAACGTAGACCTGCTTTGAAAGACACATGGAGGAATCATATGGTAACACACTTTACTATTTGGCTTATAAAAGAAAGCCAGACTATTACAAAATATTATAAGATGAAATTCATACGACTTGAGTACTGAAAATAATTTGTCATTTCTGTTTCAGGGTTTGTCTGCGCTGTGCGACACGATCGAAGAATGCTGGGACCAGGACGCGGAGGCGCGTCTGTCCGCGTCCTGTGTGCTGGAAAGAGTGTCCCTTTTGTCCCGTCAATTCAACAATTACGTGCAAGGCAACAGTGGGCCAAAAGTCCCCTTTACTTTTGGTCTCTCACCTTCGCCGAACAACAATAGCAGGGCACCTCCGTACACTTCATTGCTCCTCGGGCAAAATGAATCTTCCATGTAGTTTTTTTTTCCTGGTGATCTAAATGACGACATTCAAAATCAACTTTTTTAACAAAAATTCTGGGGAGGAAAATGACATAAAACCGGGTAATAACCTTTATACTTTTCTGTATTTGGTTCCACAGTATCTTATCGATATTCGCCCATTCATTCTATTATACTTTATTGATATCCTCTTGTTTTCGCTGTATATTCTCTTAAATATTGATTTGTTCTGAGTGTAATTTTCCTTTAAAAATTGCTCTATTATTACACATTTTTAGCAAATAGTTCCAGTATTTTGATTCTCAAGTGAAATCAGTTCGTGGGCCAACACTAATATTTCCTGTATTTCTCTAGGCTTGATGGAATGAATGGAAAACTTCTACTTCGTACCTGCATTCTGTGCTTGGTGTGTGTTGCGTGTGCCGTGGCTTTGTGGACACTTTTTTAGTCTCATCCCACCCCCCGAAATTGGCCCCCTTCCCTCGCCCCTTCATACACCCTCTACTTTCGGGCGGCACAGACAGGGGAAGACTTCAGTTGCAAAAGAACGATTCGAAAAAGTGGAACCCAAAAAATAGAGAAAGAAATCACCCAGTACCAAGCGGGTGGTGGAACATACAAAAGAACAGAAAAAGGCGAAAAAATGTTGGCGGGGAAAAGAGCAAAACGGTTCTACGCGGAACGTGAGGGGAAGGTGACCCGAAGAGAACTTAACGAATGTGAAAAAATGCTATTAATACGGGCAGTTGGAACAGTGCTTTATACCAGTGCATGCTGTTTTCTTCTTCGTACGAAATTGTATTTTTTTTTATTTTTATTATTATTATTATTATTTTTTACCTTGAAATTTCATTCACCCCCGTCAACGAAAGTTTAGGGGGGTAATAATTTTTGTGCGTGGGGTAACTGGGCAGACAACACATTTACCCAGTCTGTATTCTATATATATTTATGTTTTTAAAGAGCGAGGTCTGTTTGGCGGGAAATTTGAATAGGAAAGAGTGCACAGCGTTAAGGGAAGAGGAGAAGGAAAAAATACGAAAAAAACAGTCCTTAGCTAAAAAAAAAGAAAAATGAAGCAGGTAACTGAGGGTGGGAGTTAGACAGACCTAACTGGGACCCTTAGGCAAGATTCATTACGATTTTATTTTCCGTTTTAAACAACAGAAACAATCATTTTGTTATTGTTCCGTGGTTGTTTCAACTGATTAGCTGACATGGACACGCCCCTCTTCCTCTTCTTCCTTGTCCACCACAGCAGCCAAGGCATTATCTCAGGGATCCGTATCAGGCCGCCACCAACCAGACACACATTACAAAAACCCCTATCCACCCTTACCACCAACCACCCATAACTACCACTATTTTTTAGCCCAACACATTTTTTTAACAGTCCTTTTACACGTTTGAGCCATGCATTTGAACAGTTCGAGGACAAGTAGGCAACAGCCTTCAAATAGTTTGTTTATCCATTTATTTTGATGGGATTTTCTTAAAGTAGCGTACTGTCAAATAGTTCAAGACAGTTTCTAGGAAGGAAAAAAGATTTTTTACATTGGGAAAAAATTATTTACTAGTTTTTTATGTATTTAAAATGCAGTCAACTAGCCATTATCCGAAGTCGTGAGCTTCAAATGAACCGTAAAAACTGTTTGGTTTCTTGCATTGTAGACAGAAGAGGGGTAAATTCCAAAGGGGACGAGAAAGAGGGGCAACATTTGTTTCTGTGTTTAAATTCTCCATTATACGTACGTACCCAGAACATACGTAGTGCTTAGCTTGTTATATTTGACGTCATTGGCCAAAACTTTCCCCAACAGGGAGGGTTCGTACAGTAGCTTATTCCTTATAGAATGTTTTTAATAATGCTTTTCTGAGAAACCACACAGGAAAAATGAGCATTTTAAAACAAAAATAAAAGAAAATCTTCCCGTGTATTTTTATCTAAGCTGAACTCCGAAACTTTGTTAACTTGGGGACTGTTAAAAAAAACGGTGTTAATTCATTTAAGACAGCGTACTGTATTTTGGGTCGAGTTGTACAATCTGACATACCTCATATCTAATTCTCATCGTCAGTTTTTTGGCTTAAGCTTAACTGGACTGCAACTTTTTTAAAAGAAGAAAATTTAGTGAGCTAAGATTTGTTCGCGAACGAAGGAAAAGAAAATGAGGCGGATAAAAATTCGGGATTACAGATGACACCAGCGTTGGGAAGATGTAGGTTACGTTTTTATGGCGGATTTTTTTGGAAACATTGCGATGTCATGTATAGCTTTTAGTAAAGACAAACATTCTTTTTTCTGGGAGTTGTAATAAGAACTAAGAAACATTTATTGTCTCCTAATACAAATTAAAAAAGCTTGTGGTTATGAAACTAAAAGCTCGCTCTTGAGGGCGTGAATAAATTCGCGTTTTTGAAGGGTGAAATGTGAGAATTTTGTAAGACATTAAAAAAAAAATTTCCCATCGTTTGGCGGTATAAAACTTCCGGGCTTTTTTCCTTTATTTTTTCTTTAGCCAAAGTACGATATAAACAAAAATGGGGGAACATAAAAACGTGTAAAAAGTGTCCTGGGCCTAGGACTTAGAATTCAGCTTTATTTTTTCGATACATGGCAAACATATATAAGTCTATTTTGTCCAACTTTTGTGTTTCTGTGAGCTGGTTGCCGTGCCAGTGTGTCCTGCCGTTTAATTTTTTAAGAATAAAGAAGGTCTAGAAGTTCTTCGTTGGGAGAAACCAATTGTGTTTTTTTTCCTTTCATTTGTAAAAAATTCTAACCATTGTAAAAGAAAAGAAGAGTTCGAACATTTAGCGGGGAAGTTACTCTTCTTTTCTTTAACTTTTGCCCATGTATAATCTTGGCTTGCAAGTAATACGAATTAATTTTTTCATGTTAAAACGAGAGGCTGATTTGGAAAGTACAACACCGTCTATTGTGGGCTTTGAAGGCTAATAAGACCGATATGAGTGGCTTTGTGGGTGGGATTGTTAGTCGTGACAGTCGCCGTGTTGTATTGGAAAAGTCGCTTATTGCATTTCTTGATATTCTAATCACATGAGTGGTCTTATTGGTTGCAAACGGGTTAGGTTGCGAAACTTTAGCGATTCTAGGTGGATGATTCTTTTCAGGTTGCCGAAATACTCGAGAAGAAATGTATTAACATTAGCGTTTCCATTGCGGAATGACCCATACAGTTTCAAGTTCGGTCACCAGATGGCACTGTTAGCGCGGTCGACATGATAGGCCTTGTTCATGTTGCCGATAGGAATGCGAAACGTTGCATGCTTTTGATAGTTTTTCAGATAGTCAACGCTCCTTATTCGCGGGCAATTTTTCATTACCGTATCTCTTTATTCGCGGCTAAAAAGTTAACTATTCGCGTGTGGCACGTGGCGACGTGACATCTGTCCCGAGTTACGCCCACGAAATCTCGAGTACTGTCTTTATTTTCCTCAGCTGGCTGTAGGTCGTACGAACACCGCTCGCAAGTCTCTGTGCTGTTCGTTTTTATTCTTCAGAGTCTGATTTCTTGTGATTCTTCTCTATTATTTCTTCCCATAGTCAAAAGCCACTATAGGTTCATTACGCCGTGTAAAAAAAAAGGAAAGAAAATTCGCGGAGGAAAAATATTTTGCCCCTTAGGGTGAAATTAGAATTGCGTAATCACATACATCTTTTGAGTCCTTCGTGTCTGTTGGACTTTCATTTATCATAAAGGAATCAGCAGACGTGTGGATGAAGATCGTAAACACAACCAGTACAGATCAGATACATTGGAATTTTAAAAGCGTGAGAGAAGGTTTGAAAATTGGTAATTACCTTTGCGAATTTCTTATCGACACTCATCCTTCAAAGGAAATAAGACTGAAAAAAAATCGGGCAATGCTCGGGGATCAGAGTTAACGCAGACGTGAAATGCTGCGAAACAACAGAAAATCACGAACTGTTTTAAAGCCATATGAAAAACCGCCACAATTAATCTTGCCTTTGCGAACTAACAAAAAAAAAAATTGCCACAGACTGTTTCTTTCTTGAAAACTTTGATATCCATCCCTATATTTCTGTAAGGCTCCGAACTTTCCACTTTGAACTTTCTATTGACCCAGCTTTCCTTCAAACTCTGGTACTTTTTCAGCAAGAGTTGCCAGTGGCAACTAGCCAAACTTTGCATACACATAGCACATGCTGCTCAAAACTCCGCTATAATTGATTTAATGCGAGCTACAAATATATCTCTTTCAAAACTAAGATGTTTATAGCTGTTAACAGTTTATGGTCTTTAATTTGGCTTTTTTTTAAATCTCACTACCTGACCGCAGAAGTAGTAACGTGTCGAAGCTGAAGTTCTAACTCACAGTTTTGAACAAGCTGGTAGTTAGAGCGCAAGAGGTAAAACTAATCCAGCCATCCATTTTCGATACCACTATTCCCAGCTAATTTCCTTTTAGACGAAGCTAATAAGATAATTAAAGTTGTAGTTAATACTAACATTCAATTATGTGATTAATCTCCGCAGATAACCTAATGAATTTAATAGAATACTGCAAAATATATCCACAAGTAGGTAAAAAACTGAGATGTACGTATTGATGTTCTGCTTGGAACGAACATTTATGTTGTTCTAATTATTTCAACTTTCGTTTTGTATTTTTGTGTAATTATTTGTTTATTTTTTGTTTAATTTTTATAATTTGTATTTTTATTAATTTGTAGACCTCTGTTTGCCAACATTTTGCCATTAATTCTTCTGACTTGGCCGGTTTACTTAAATTTAGATATATTGTATAATTATTTAAGTTAGAAATGTTGATTTAGTTATATTTTTTATCTTATTGAATACTTATTTATCTAGGATTCTGAACTCGAAATAAAACTGCCCACCTCCCTAGTGGCAAACAGGTGCCCCCTTGAATGCGTGTAACATTCCAGCTCGTGCTGGAGGAATCAATGAAACAAGGGCAAAACGAGAACGCTTTTTGTTCTATCCAAATACGGAACGCGACAACAGTCACCCGAAATAAATAAATAAAAACGGCTTCACCATTGAATTCTAGATAGTGACGCAAAATAAATTATAGAACTTGACTGGTCATTTGAACAGAAACTACGGACAAGCGAGGGATCCCCGCACGTTCTTTCGCCATATTTTTTTAAATTGCAGCACAAGAATTCCTGTCAGTTCTAAATCTGAGAAGTTCCCGTCTAAAATAGCATATAAGAAGGGTGAATTGGTTATCTATATAAGAAAGGTAAGATTTGTAGGAAATAAAATTATGTGCATTGGAAGTGTCACATTTCGAAATATTTCATTTCGTTTTTTGATAATAGTTTATAATAATAGTTTGCACACTAGCAAATACATATGGTTTGTCACAGACCTAATATCACCCCAATAATTGAAAGCTAAGTTCCAAATGCTCGTTTTCAGTTCAATAAAACACTATGAACAAAAGCACGACGAAAAACGGGCTTCTATTCATCTGCTCTGACCTTTCACTTTATGAACTGTAGATGTAAATGTCAGTGCGGCCATATTCTGCGAGCTTACACTGGGTCGTAGTTCACGCGTTCATTTGCTACCGAGCAATTCCACAAGAATCACGCGATGGGTACTGGGAGCCTTTTAAAGCAAACTGGTAATTTATAGATTAATGAGTAATTTCCATTATGTCTCTTATAACTCTGGCTTCCATTCAATATGCGGTTAAATCTTTCGCCTTCTATTCTTAATTTTTAATGTCAACAGTTTGGATAAATAACGCTTGTTGAACATTTCGTTCTTACTTTTTAGCCATCTTGTGTGTACTACTAGCATTGCCGGAATTGGGCTTGTGTGGTTGTTTCTTGGGAGGCAACAATGGAGAAGATTTCACGCGCAGGAACAACACAATCTTATATAGTTTCAACAGCACATTGCTAAACATCACCATGTATAATGACCAAAAAATTGCCAACTTTTCGAATTTCCAGTTATGGAATTATGTCCAAAAGACGTTTCAAGCAACGTTCCAAAATTATTTAATCGATGTTGTTAGTATGGGAAGGTTACTGCAACATGATTGGCAAAATGGTGAATGAACGCTTTATGTTAATAGTATACTGTCATTTGTTAAGCTTGCAATATTTACTTATTTATTTTTATTTATTTATTTTTCCTACCTATCTTTTTGTATGTAATTTGAAAGGCACCCAAGGATATACAAACAACTTGACAGACCAGCGGACCCTAGAATCTTACATTCGCGCCGAGTTCCTTGATCCACTGCATAACACACTGCAAGGAATGGCAGTTTTCTACAGTTTTTCGACAGGAATTTTCCGGCCACGACAAAGTCAATTCAATTACACGGGAGTAAACGCCTCCCAGATATTGCCCTACGGAAACAATTTAAGTATATTACAAGCCAACTGCATCGCTGGTAAGTTATAATCTATCGTTTCTTCCCATGACACACAACTTTTACTCAGGATCCCATGACAGAAATTGCCATTCTGTTTAATCGAATTGCATGTACAATATATTGCCATCTACACTTTGTAGCGTTTTTCTTTCTTTATTCACTGTTCCGGATCTTTATTTTGCTTGAATCTGTTGTTTGAACACGTAGATAAATTCGAAAAGTAAAGGGATCCAACACCTTATTTTAGTGCAAACACAGCTTACAGTTTTTCGCACGATTAAAGCTGTGGAAATTATTCAAATTTGACAGGCAGCCTTTTTGTGTGGCGGCTTGCAACTTCCATGCAATATGACCCTCCGTTTGACAACTGGCGGAGCCTCCGCTATGCAAGATCCGTCAACATGGTTGAAAGTTCTGTAAGACAATTAATTGTTTACACAACTAACTATTTAAACTGTTTCATTGATAAATAATTGTTTAACGTTTGTTGAATAGTTTGACCAGTATTACCGGAAACACGTTCAACTGGGCAATGATTTCATCCGAGTGAACGTACTGAACGCGACCAACGTCACGAATTACGTGGTGATGTTCATGGAAACTTATTTCATTAACAATTCTTTTACCATTAGCGACATAACCCGTTTAACCGACATCAGTAAAATTCCTCCAATGTATTTTAACAACTTAACGTCCAAATCCGTTTTAGTAACGCTAAACGATGCCAAATCCACCTATATCGTCCATGGTGAGTGTGTTCCTATTCAAGTAGAGGAGGGATGGGACAGTTCATACGTAGGACAAACCGTACAAAAATCTTTACTAATGAACTACGAAAGTTTTGGTTCTGAAAAAAATTGCACACTTAGTGAATACGACGAAGCTCACATGGGGAAATTTTTGCTGGAAAATGTTAAACCGTTTTTGAAAAAACAAATAAAAACTAAATTTTAGGCACTTCTTGTAAGAAAGGGGTCCTGTTCATTTCGTTGTACCACTCATAATATGTATCTAAAAATAAAGTAAAAATTACTTTTATGTAGCTGACAAGTTAGGGAATCACCACTCCGAAGGTTTGTTTTAAAATCGATGTCCTGATTTTGTACGAGATTTTACACTCCAAAGCGATGCTTTAGTACGCTTCGGGCAGAGCCATTTTTACTACAGAAAAAACATGCTGTTGGCAACGCTGCGCACACGCATGCAGCTCACAGCTGACAGCTCGAGTTAAGCCGCGCTCCTAAAACGTTGCCTTTTTTTGTTGTCAATAATCATTTTGACAAAATCGTGCGTTTCCTTGCACTAACTGGTGCTAGGATGATTCCTATATCAAGAGAGAGTATAACTGTAAGTTTTCGTTTAGATATTTTAAGTTTAATATGTATTTTTTTTTTAAGTGCAATCGACTAGTTTTCTTATGGCAAAACACACGGTCAAATCGCACTACACCCAAGTTCAAATTGTATCCCCGGTATCTCGTTTCGAACA
>JAHZNP010000276.1:0-45854 GCA_020615345.1 Triops cancriformis
TTGCTAACGGCCCAAGCCACTGCGAGGAAGCCTTGTTGCGGGTCAAAAACGTTCGAAAGACGGAGAAGAGGAAAAAATCGACCCAAACAAACCGTCGGGTGTCTAACGGCCCGGCAGTTGCGCGAGCGGTGTCCCTCTTTTCCGTCTTTCGAACGTTTTTGACCCGCAACAAGGCTTCTTTACAGTGGCGTGGGCCGTTAGCAATAGGATGGTTTGTTTGGGTCGTTTTTTATGACGAGTACTGTACAGTAGGCTACTCTTAAAAAAAATCGGGCCCAACAAACTTTCCTATCCTACCGCCACGGCAGTTGCGCGAGCGGTGCTCCCACTTTTTCGTCTTTCGAACGTTTTTGACCCGCCAGGCTTTATATGACATGCTCATAGCCCTACTAATTGTATTATTATAACAACGGAAAAAATTACTGTCAATTAGACAGACGTTACAGTCAGTCATTTTTTTACTCAAGCCTCGCTATACAATTTTCGGAATGTGATGTTTGAGAACCAAAACATCCGGTGGAATCATAGATCCTTAAAGATAACAACATAATTTTCTCGTGCCGGGAAAGAGTAAAATAATTTGAAGGCAAACGGTGCGCTGGAAACTGTATAAACTATCTCAGTATAAACTATTTTTTTGTGAAAAACAGAATTTTCAGAATAACTAACGCCTTATTATGAAGAAAAATTTCAACAGTTTTGTTTTAGCATGCACGGTTTCCATTTGAAAAGAAGTCCGAAATTCGTTCACAGGCCTGTGCATAGAAACGTAGGCGTCACACGTTACTTATAGGCTTTTAACCCCGCCCATTTGGGCTACCCTTGCCCTTGTTACTACGAATGAGCAATGGCGCTAAGGGTCCCTTCTTGCAAAGGAAGCCTATTTTTAGGGCTTTGCATGTGCTGCTCTCATCGGACTGTAGTCGAGTTACAGCTTTGTTGTGGACAGAACGAGAGTAGGACGCCTCCACCTTCGTTTGTCCCTGCTTTACTCCGTTGGACAATGTTTAATGTTTCGGTGGCTGGTGCAGTAGCATTCGTGTAATCTGCAGTGCAAGATGCTTGCTCAAATAGTGGTAAGATAAGCTTCAGTTTCAGTGGTTTCATACCAAGTTAACCCATATCCAAAACGTTTTCGGATTTAATGTGCAGAGTGTTGTGCTGTCTGCTTTACGTGTTGGGAAGTGTGCTGCCTGCCTAGGACTTGGAGCAAAGTTGGATAAGAGTAAAGCAAGAGCCAAGTACCGGTGACTTTTAACCTGAACCCCAAAGCTTTGGGGTTCATCACATGTCTGAGTGGTGTTCACGTTCACTTCAACCATGTCCACTTCCGTTTAATGGCACGAAACGAAAAAAAAAGATAATTTCTTACCTTGGGCATTAGTTCATGCAATATTTCAACCTTGGGAAAGCTCGCTTTTAGGTACTGTGTTGCTATGAAATTCTGCCTGGTCCTACTTTCCTCTAGTTTGCCTACCAATCCAATTCCAAGAGAGAACTGTCGCGTAACATCTGTCCTGAGCAACTATTTACGTTACTCATTAAAACAAATTAAACTTCCTCAGCTCCTCGCTGTCACCAGCACGCGCTTTCGGTGTTCAGTTTCAGATCCTTTGGGGCCAAAAAAAAATAGCGTCAGTTTAAAATACTATTCATGAGCCTGTTCCCTATTGATTGAAAAAACATTCCTTGCCTCACGTTTTCTAAACATCGTCAACACTTCAAAAAATCTGCCAAGTTCATTAGCTTTGTTCTCTACTTTTGTAAATGGTTCCATTCTCATGTTGGCCCCGTTTCGGAGCTCACACCCTGTTCTACCACAGCTTTCGCCCTTCCCGACTTTTTGAAAAACCCGTCTTTTTATATGAGATTCCCGCTGTTACGCTACCCTCTTTGCTTGTGGTCCTATTTCCGTCCCCGTAGGTCATCATTTCTTTCAAACATCAGCGGCTGAAAGGGAACTCGGTCCATTTTAACAGGTGCAGGCATATGTGCCAACTCGGAATATGCACATTTGCTGAAGGAAGAATCGCGCATCTGGCACCAGGGTCCGTATTCACCCCCCACCGCCCTTGTCTCAATGGGCTTCATCACAAATCACCCAGTGTTCGGGGATGGTCACGAGGCACTGGCTCTGTTTTCCGCCGCATTAGGATAAGCTTCAACAGACTGTTTGCAATAGAAATGTTAAAAAGGCTCTGTGTCAATGGGCTTGGACGTGAAATATTTGACCTTCCGCGGCCTTTGCGTGGTACAGCAATGAGTCCACCAAACGGCTAGAAATGCGCCGTGACAGATCGATCTCGAGGTCTCGCTCTCTTACGTACACGGCAGAAGATGGTTCTCTTCGGTGCCCTTTATTCCTCCGCGAAGGTTACGGGTGGAAGGAAATCTCATTTCTGATCTGTTTCCCTCGGGGGATTTCACTTTTTTTTGCGTTTCGTCGGCTATTTATACAATCCTACGCCCCCAACTCTTTGGGGAGGATTCAGGGGCTATTTGGTTATTTAGTGACCAGGTTTTCCGTTTTCATTTCACTTTCAATGTCAATAAACTAAGAATGACATTCTCCCTCCCTTGTTATGGACGGTCTTTTCCTTCCGGTCTTTTTCTTTCGCACTTCAAGGGAGATGTCTTTCGTTTCGGCAAGAAAAAGAAAGTGTTGGAGGGGGGTAAAAGGATCAGTTTATTCTCTCAAGATATTCTTTCAACGAATCGATGGAGGGATCTGTTTATGTACATTACTTAAGTAAAGCGATTAGATAACAACAGGCTGCACGTTTTATTCCAAGTTTTATACTTGTTTGGTCTTTTTAACCGTGGCTTTGTTCGTTTGTATGGCGCGAAGACTGGCAAACTGCGCTGCAAGCGTGAGCCCACACGAGTGATATTGTACGCAAATTTGGTACGTGTGAAGCGCTTCAGTTATATAACTGAGCGGAGTAAATTTTTTTTTTACCGGACTACACCTAACGAAGGAAACAAATTCAGTAGAATTAGTATTGGCTGGTAGCTCTTTCGAGGACGCGATACTTAATAAACAAAAGTTACCATTGAAGAAAGATATAATTGAAAACTTAACTTACTACCGTTTCTTACTTAGCTTTGATTAACTTTGGGTTACAGTGGAGTTCCTGCTTGTTAGCAAATGCTATGTATATTTCAGAGCACTTTGTTGTGACTAAATTCTGTCGAAAAGCAAAAAATTTTGGGGCAATGAGATTCTTCAAAACGCCTTGTGGTGGCACTTACTCACTTAGAAAAGACGTCACAAGAATGTGTCCTTAAATAGCCTGTCAACAGAAATAGAATTAAACAGTATGTCAACAAGCCTGCCGGTCCACGATTGTTGACACACTGTAGAAAGTTTGCTAGTAGTTAAAACCAGTGACAAGAGTCACCAAAGCTGTTGATTTTGCGATGATAAGATGTTTTTTTCAAATTGGAACGTCCGCGTTGGACATAATGCCTTTATGCCTATCAACATGTAGTGGGAGGGCAAACAAGATAAGAACATGCATATGTAAACAAATAAAAATAAGCACATTTATTCCGATTAGCAAGCTGTCTATTTCCAAAGATTCGTTCATGAAGTTTCAAAAGTGGTTCCAATATGCACTATTCTCCGTGAAATAAACTTTGAATTCCATAAAGAAAGTAATTGACACTAAAATGTGGAGTTATTTTTGTAACATTGTAGCGAAACTGAGTTTGTTACTTATGTTTGTTAAGACTAGTAAAACTTAACGCGCTTGTTCAACTTGACAAAACGGAAAAGAGCTTTTCGCACAAGAACAGTATAGTAGCAGCTCCTGTGTTGATTGTTCCACTGCATTTCGCAAAAAGCCATCTCTACTCGTTTTGACGCTTTCTCTTGCTTCTTTCAGTACGAAAAATTGTACGTCGTTCTCTTTTCACAAATTTCTTGACATTATGCATGTTTGTTCGTTTCGTGAAACGGAGCTTCTGATTTTAAAAAATTGAAATCCTCTTTTCATTTTTTATTTAAAATGTAATTTTAATTTTCAGTTTTAATTTAAATTATTTATCAATATATGTCCTTTTAGTTGGAAAACTCGATCATTTCCTTCAAACGGGCATTAATTAAAGCGAGGCTTCGCTAATCGTTATGAAGTATCGTAACAGTGTGTTATATTAATCAGTCCTTCGCTCTTAATTATATCTCATAATTGTATAATGCAACACGTTCACAGATTGTAGCATACAGGGATAGTGTTTAGTTTCTAATATCCCTGCCGACTTCTTTATCGCTTGTGGAATCGCTGAGAACGAATCCATCAAGCTTTGTCGGTAATCGTGTGACGAACATGAATACAGCTTTCTTGTGACGAACATGAATACAGCTTTCAGTTTCATGAATAGTACAAACCTCACGCAGAACAGGACTCCGAGAAGGAATCGTCGATACGTTGTGCGTATCCTTGTCACAAAATCATCTTTCGTTTACGCGAAGTCATTTGTAAGGCATATCGAGCCCACTGCAGAACGGAACTCGTATTTTGTGACCGTCGAGCAAGTTGCTGAGTGCTGGTGGAGGTTCATAAAAAGGGAACTTTATGGCTTTTGATATTCCATGTAACATCCTATGGCCCACATGTTCACATACTTGATATACTTTGCATGCAGAGCGCTCCACACAGTTCAGCTTTACTAATTTGCTGTTGGAAAAGATTACTAAGATGTCGTCTACATTCATTTTTTTATTTATGAGCGTAGCGAATATGCTTTACCTTTTCTCTCGACTTTGCAACAGCACTCCCTTTTTCTATGAACCATGAAAACGAAAGTGGAAAAATTTCTTGTTGTACTCGCTGCGTTCTTTGTTGTGTAAGTTCCAAATTGAGCCGTTTAAGCGAAATTAATAGTTTTTTCTTTCCACCATTTATTACAGGTGACGTGTGGTTCCTGTAAACTTCCGTTTTAATCAAAGCTCCATCGTGTCTCCTTTCCCCTGCGCCATTTCGTTAAAACAGTGCCAAGACCCCGTCTTTTCCTTCCCTCCGAGCCCGAAAGCGAAAGAAGACAAATTTGGGTGCTGCGAATCCGACATTGCTTTGTCAATTGTATTACAAGAAGAGCGTTTGGGTGTAATAGTTTTCTTTTCGATTGTGGATAAGAGCAAGCGGAGGGAGAAATTATTCTAAGCAGATAACGGCGTAAGTGTATAACGATTACGTTGTGGAACGTCCAAGATGGATCACCGTGTCAAAGTGATGCCCTCGCATCGCAAAGTAACGTTTGCGCGGCTTTTGCAGCCCCATCGCTTTGCTAACGAGGAATTGGAGGCGCTGTATCAACGCTATAGCTGCAGACTACAGCAGGTAACGTCACGATTCCGTGTCTTGATTCCCACATCAGTTTTTACCCCTTTTTGTGTGTGCGTTGTTCCTATAAGAAATCTTTCGGGTTCACCGAGAGACAAAGAATAACGTGAAACAAAAGTAAACATCACGCTGGAAGTAAAAGAAGGGGAGAAATCGAACGAAGTGAAACGAGGTTAATTGACAGCCAGCTATTGACCAATGTCTATGCGTTGACTTTGGACGTAGGTTGGTTTGCGGTAAACCTATATGCGTCCTTGGCTCGAAGCGTAACGTCGTTAAGCTTTTTTCCTTCTGGGGAATTTTTTTGGCAGAAGTGTTTATAAACTTTGGCGAATTGTTAAAAATAGACGGAAGGAGCAGGTTGGAGACCCGAAGGACGTCATTCATTTGGAACGCTGTTGCCGTACGGATTTAAATAACTGGGTCCAAAATACAAAAGAAAGGAAAAGGGACGAAAAATAGAACCGGAGAGGCAAATTAGGGGGCAAAATATATGTATAGGGTAGCGGCGATCTAATGAAAGAAAAGTTTTTTTTTATGTTAGTCTTTTTGTGACCTTTTGTTTGGAGAAGCTTTGCGGTCCCTTTCAGGTGTTTTGCTTTAAATACGGACCTCAACGCCTGTTTTGTTTACAGATGATTCATAGTTGCAAACACTGAGCCTTTGTCTGTCGCACTAGATGCAATGCAGTACTGGTTGGTCGTGTAGTCCCGTGATTCTAGTAGAGTTGTTAACAAAGAAACGTGCTCCAGTGGAACGCACGAGTCGGGTACGTTAGGTAGAATATCGACTTGTAATGAGCTAAGACATTTTTTTCCACTGCAATCAAAGCTGCTTATTCGTGTGAGATACGTTCAATCTAAATGCCCCGAAAATGGGAACCAAGGGAGGGTAAAGTACGTTGGAAGAAAGGGATACGTTCCAAGATTCAGAAAAAATGGTGTCAGGAAACAAAATTATAGATCCATTGTTCACAACTTCTAAGTTTCAATAAGTATTTGTTTCCCTAGTTTTGCGGCCCTTAATAAGTACTTTAACTATTTTTTGTTTATATTGTGTCGTTAAGTTTTTGTTACGTTTCTCGTAGCCCATTCTCTATCGAAGCTGTCTTGTCTTATGCTATCTCCGAAATACAGGATGTTGACATTGAAGTCTTGAGTTGTCCAAACCTCATAATTTTTCCAAGTTAAGGAAGCTTGCCACACCTTTTTTGCAGCTCTCCTCCGGTTTTCATTATTTTTCCTGACAATTCTTGTATACAAACAACGCATTTTTGTCTGGATTTTTAAACAAGTTCAACAGGTCATACCAGTTTCTGTGTAATATAGGATGATTTTTTATGTTCTCAACCCGCGCGATCCGCGAGTAACGAATTCTGGAGCTGCGAATAAAGAAAGCGGTCACAAATTCCTCCGACTGAAGGAAAAGTTGTTTAGTTAATGGGCAATGGACACCAAAAAACAACTTTATCTTATAGAAAAAGAGCGAAAAATCTAGTTTCCGTATAGAAATTTATTTTTCTCAGGTGCGAGATAATAACGAAGATGTTTAGGAAATAAGACATCTGAAATTCAAATTTTCCCTTCCGTGACGTCACGCTTCTCATGGCGGGAAAAGGCCAAAACTTTGGAAATAAATATCTCTAGAATGGCTGGTCAGAAAAATCGAAACAAAATTCTGTGTTCTTAGAATAATGTGTATTATAATAATCCATCAAAATCTCTATGCGTTTTTGGTGTCCATTGCCCTTTAAGAGTGCGATTAAAAAAAGCTGCATATCTTGCTAACCGTCGTTAGTCATGAGGGTAATGAAGGACTTTGTGCGATGGTATGAAGTCATGGAATTAAAGCAGAGGGAGTAAATAAGAAAAAACCGGATTTGAACAATGTTGACCCAACTGTCGTAAATTTAGAGGGGCCTTGTGATCCCCGAACAAGTGTAACGTTGTAGAAATGAAGTGTTTTTTATTTTGAAATTTCACAGATAGAAACGATTTATTAGAAAGAACCCTAACCCGTGATCTAAATAGGAGTTGTGACGAGTTGAAAAAGAAAAATAATGAGTTCAACACACGTGTTTCTCTGGCGATAAGCATCACGAGAACAAAATTTAACAGTTCTACAACCGCAGAACTCATGACCTTTAGAACATTTTACCCACGGCACAACCCTTGTCTCCTACATAGTTTTTTATTGCGAGCGCAAAAAAATAATAATCATGATTTAAAGAAAGAGGCATTTGACTGAGTTTGTGCCAGAAAGTTGCGTGGATAAGTTTGAATAGCCACGTTATTCTAACTTAGAAATTGAAGAAGAACACATTTTGCGCATCCGTCATCCAAATTAAGGAACTTTACCGAGTTCGGCTGTGACTCTTCTTCCATAAATGAGTCAAGCAACTTTACAAGCTGACTTAATAACAGCCGCCTGGAAAATCTCTTCTACTGCTTCAAAATGCCAGAAAGCAATCATTCTATTTAATTAATTTATGATAGTATTGGTTATTGCTTTTAACCAGTCAGTGGAGACCATTGGCTATGTAATCCTATTATAGATTACGAACTCATTGGTAAATTGTCTTTACTTTGAGGCAATGTTGAATTTTCCCCGTCTTTTGCAATTATAGTCGAGATTGTCACCCCGTTACTGTGGCAACTTTATAGCCAGTTGACAGCTTTGCTATTTGAAATTTTATACCCACGAGTTCCTTGCGCGGTAAAATTTGGTCCGATTAAGGAATCACAACTTTGTAACTCGTCACGAATTCGGGACACTCGTTTTTGTGTAACCAAGTTTTCAAAGTTATTTACTTTCTTTAGTGACAACTTGATGATGACATGTTTTCTGCAATGGTCTTGTAGGATATTTTCCAAAAGTGTGCGTGAGAATATTTTTAAAAAAATCCTTATGAAAACTATGGTCTTGTGTTACAGACTTCAGTCATCAGTTCCGCCTGTCTGCTGTTAGTGTTGGGCGCGATCCTGTCTTTCTTGGTATTGTGGTATTCATCGGGCACTGTTAGCGTCCAGTCCGTCTACCTCGTGCTCCAGACCGCCGTGTGCATCGGGGTCTTGGCGTTTTTGTTGTCTCGGAAGATGCAAGATGGCTATCTGATCTGGCTGGCCTACGTTCTGCTTGGCGTGTGTGTACTTCTTTGCGTCGTTTGCTTGCCCTTGCCCCACTTGAGGAGCTATTCCGCCAACAAAGACGGACTGGGAGAGAGTGGAAGTGTCTGGTTAGCATCATCAGACCCATCCACAGGCCCAATTCATCACCAACAACCCTATATCAATCCCAATGAGCTCTATGCCGGCCGGAGCGGAGCGGCTTCGCCCAACTCGGAATCCAATCCTACGCGTCCCGACCGGGCAGGCAAAGGTGGTGGCGGCGGGGGCGCCAAAGGCAACAAAAAGGACAAGTGGAAAGCCAGTACGACCACCACCCCATTTCCGGCGCCGTTTTTACCTAACAAGAATGCCAATGGAGGTCATCAAAAGTGGTCCCGAGCTGAAGGGTTATGGGAAATTGTCTTTGTAACTTTTGTCATGTATGCATTATTGCCTCTTCCAACGTGGGCAGCAGGATTATGTGGTTTCCTCACGGGTTGTGTGCATCTAGCCACGGTGGCTTTCATGCCAGTTGCGTCGTCAGCTTTTCAAGCATTGATTTGGCATCAAGTAAGTGCGCACTTTTTATTCTTGGAGGGTGGGGGGGGGGAGGAGTAAGAGCCGTGGTTGAAAGTACCAGACTGCTGGGTAAGTTGATATGAGTCTCTTGTTTTCAGATCTCGTGAGGATGGCTGTCTCGTACTTTTTAAGGGTTTCCGTATGCTACCTGCAAACGAAAAAAAGAAACTTGTTACACTTTGTAAAGAGCGACGCTGGAGAGGGAACTGGTGGGTCATTTAGGAGTGACTTCATGGGAAGTAATTCGCATAACAAGTAACGCGTTTCAGCAGATTAAGGTGATGAATGTACACTAATGTGTATGAGTATGTGACATCACTCGAGTCAGAACGCAAGCCGACGCGTGACGTTGGCCATTACGTAGTGCAGGAATACTTTCTGTTTGTGTGTGTGGCTTTACGGCCCTTGAATTAGAAAAGCTTCTATCCACTGATTCCACGAAGGATCACCAAGTGTGTCAATCAATCTGGGAAAAACGGTTTGAGAATCCAGACAGTCCTTGGGCAAATTATATAGAAAACTGTTGTAAACGGTTGAACAGAAAGAGTTACATATGCTTAAAATTTTAGTTTTTCTTTCACTTGTCTCCGGCGTGAGCATGGCGTGTTGCTTACAGGGAGGTTTTAATTTTGAGCTTTACAAATGTTTTGCATGCAGACAATTAATCATGCATGCGTCCATAAAAGTCGGTCAGAATATCAAGTACGGTGCTTAAAACTTTCTCGATAGTAAAGTTGTAGATTATACTGTAGTTGCTGAAATATTATAAGAAACGTAATAGGTAATTGCCAGCGATGTGATATGTTCGCTGGGGCTGTTCGACATTCTTGTAAAAAAAAGGTTATTAGTGCACATTTGTATGCGTTAAATAGTCTTTAACCATCGTTCATTGCGGTTTTACAAATTTAGCACCTGAATTCCGCTACTGCAAGTCTCATTGAAGATTTTTAAAAAAGTAGAAAATGTAATACCTCTGTGAATACCAGTGTTGTGTAATTTGTCAAAAAATAAATATTATTACATTCAGTGGCGTAACTAGGATTTCATTTCGGGGGGGGGGTTAATATGCAATTTTTTTGAACACTTGGTCATTCCCCTATCTTCCCCATTATAAAATCAAAATTTGGCGGGGAGTTCGAACCCCCCACCCCCCCTAAATACGCCCCTGATTACATTACAATTACTTTTTATTTAAAATTTACTATTACATTACAATTACACTTGAATAACGAAAATAATCGTTACATTACAATTACATTTGTAAAGTAATGCATTACTTTGCCATTACTTTCGGTTAAAATTTTTTTTTACATTGAAACCTGTTCCAATTTTCCAAATTTTTAACTATACGAAAATTAAAGTAAGTCTACTTACACGAGCTGTTATGAAAAGGATAGTAGTTTAATTACAAATAAATTTTAATGCCAAATGAGTACTTCACACTTTACATACTGGAAGCCATTTCACAACACCCTTTAGTCGATCTAAGGCAGCGAAGTTCCAAAGCACAAGTTCATCCCCTTCCCCCTTTCTTTACGGGTTTTCTACTTTTTCTCTAAGAAACCAAAGTATAGTAATTGTAATGTTATCTGGCCTTTTTTAATTTACTAGTAAATTACATTACAATTTTAGATAGAGTAAAATGTAATGAGTACATTACATTACATTTCTACAGAGCGAAAAATGTAACGAGCATATTACAGTTACTTAAGAAAAGTAATTGGCATTACCAATTACCATTACTTGTAATAATTACACAACACTGGTGAGTACCGATAGGTACGATACGTTGAAACATTTCTTTTCGGCAAATATGTTTAAAATATCCAACGAAGTTCGCGAATTTTTCCGACACTTCGAGACAGATAAAGGTTGGTATACAGTTGCCGTAACTCAGAAAGATTTTTTATGTGTTGGACGAATTCTTGTAAGTTGTCGATTAGAGGAGTGATTTAGACGAAAGTGGTCTTTTGATGGGGGTGATGCTTTGCTTAAAACAGTATGGTAATTTGGGAGGAGTGTTCTTTTTTTAATTTTTTTATATTCAGAATTCAGAATGCTTTCCAACTTGACTCGAAACATGTCCCATGTTCTATTGGAGAAGTCCGTCTTTGAAGCAGAATCAGTCATAAAGGAAGGATACGATAATACAAGACCTTCTTGTTTGTTAACGTTGATCTTAACACCTTAATGTTTGTGGCTTGTTAGAGCGTGTCACTGAAGACGTTAAAACGTACTTCTTCTTGGCTTTTCAGTCCTCCACATCCGTAGAAGCTGTGTATTAGTGTCCGAACTTGCTGTGTGAGAAACTAGGGCGCATTTTCTCTTTGTTTACTTTATCTAGTGACAGGTTGAAAAGAAAAAGGAGCGTGCTAATTTAAGTAGCAATAGCTTTGCGCCTATAAGTAAGCTAAGGTAAATTTAACTCTTGCCGTGTACACCAGAAACGTAAATATTGTGCTCTACGTTGCCCCTGAAAGCGGAAGCAGAAAAAGCGACTTGAACGCTGATAGGAAAATAGGTTCCTGTTGTGTCGGAATACGTTCCTCGTCTACTTTTTTATTTTTTATTTTTTAACTTTAGCTCGTAACTAGCATGTGCAAATTTTAGTGACGGTTGAAGGACTACTGTTATAAGAACGACAAAATAACCCTTTAAAATAATTTCTATTCAACGATTTGTATGTCTACATTTTTGTTAGCATAATAGTACAAGGACTTGCGGTTTCTCGCTTTGAGAGTAAGGTTGGAAGTGAGGATTTGAAAAATGGGTTCCAAATGTGACTCTTGAGGTCAGTAGAAAGATTGATTACATAGAGTGAGTCAGAAGCTTAGCACTTGGCTTTGTAAATGGTTAGTCGTTAACAAGGAGCATCAAATTAATTAAATGATTCGTTAAGTACATCTAGCATATCGAGTTTATGAAAGTGGATTAAAAAATGATTGCAAACATCTTACTCGCTGTCGTTAATTAATTCTAAAGTTAATTTTTACCCATTAAAGAAACGTGTCAGCTTACATACGGTTTCAGTACATGGCCTGACTGTGTAATGAAGGATCTTGAAAACAAAGGTTGCTTATTTAAATATATGAGACTGTCACGCCTCTCGAAGTCAAAAATCAGCAACCGTACATCTATTTCCATTAAGGCTACGGTGCACCTAATCGTGTTATAAACGAATTACATGCCAAACGGCTGAGGCGATTTCGTAAAAACTGCTCACTATTTCATAGAAAATCTTTACACTGAAGTTTTGAATCGTAATATCTAGTGGACATTGTCTAGATTTTCTATACGAAGTTCTTAATAAATTTGTAACAAGTGTAACATTTTTTTTAAGAAGAAGCTTTGTGTGTCTTTAGGCTAGACTTTTTCATTGGTAGATAAAGCGTGTGGTACTTTCGACACGTAGACTCGTAAAATTGTGGTTGTTTTCAAAACTTAATACAAGATGAAAGCGCATCTAACATCATTTGGCTCCGAATTTGTACACCGGAATTCCTTTTGTGTCGTTAAACCGAGATTGCTGGTAAACTAATGTTTGTTTCGTTGCGTAGATAATTGCCAATGTATTGGTTCTCTTGGCCGTGAACATGGTGGGGCTTTTCTTGCACACGGTTATGGAAAATGCCCAACGCAAAGCGTTTTTGGATACGCGAAATTGTATTGGTGCGCGACTGGAAATCGAGGACGAGAATGAGAAACTGGTAATGCATTCCGTGATAAGCCGACCACGTGTGCATCGGTCCGTTAAAGAAGGATTTTCTCATTTTCAGGAGAAGCTGCTGCTCAGTGTGCTCCCGCAGCACGTGGCAATTGAGATGAAAGCGGATTTAATGTCCCCAGTCGAGGGCCAGTTTCATAAGATTTACATTCAGAAACACGAAAATGTCAGGTAACGTATTTTCTGCGCGATAGGAATTGTTTTGCATACAATTTTCGTATTTATTAGCATAAATGCTGGTGTTCATTGTGTAAAATAAAATTGTGTAACGTGTTTGCTTTCCATAGTATTCTATTTGCTGATATCGTCGGTTTTACTGTCTTGGCATCACAGTGCACAGCCCAAGAACTCGTCCGCCTCCTTAACGAGCTTTTCGGCCGGTTCGACCAGTTGGCAAGCGTAAGTTTTACGTTTACGATGAAATAAAACTGAAAGCATCCATAATCGCCGTGAATTTTTTATATCTCCCGTGTTCTTTTTTTCCGTAAAAAGGATAACCATTGCCTGCGAATTAAGATCCTGGGAGATTGCTATTATTGCGTGTCTGGATTACCTGAACCACGCTCGGACCACGCCCATTACTGTGTGGAAATGGGTCTTGACATGATTGATGCCATAGCGTAATTCGCGTTTTTTCTCTCGCGCGCTTTTGCTCACATTTTACAGCCTTCTCCGGCTGCCAGCGTAACCTTCATAAAGCTCACCCGCGTTTTATTGATTACTTAGTTCCGTAGTTGAAGCAACGGACGTACGTCTCAACATGCGAGTGGGGATTCACACGGGACGCGTTTTGTGTGGCGTATTAGGACTCCGTAAATGGCAGTACGATGTATGGTCCAACGACGTCACCATTGCCAATTGTATGGAAGCCGGTGGAGAAGCTGGGTAAAAAATCACAAAGTTGCTTCCGATTCGGAAAATCCCTGAGCATGTTACGGGGGGAAAAAACAGGAGACAAAACCCGCGTAACTAATAAGGACTCTTGTGTCTTATAAACCAGGCGAGTGCATGTAACTCAAGCCACATTAGCTTGCCTGCATGGAGAGTATGAGGTCGAACCGGGCCATGGAGGAACGAGGAACCAATACTTGCGTGACAGAAATGTCAAAACTTACTTTATTGTACCGCCAGCTCGCCGGCGTAAGGTAATATTCGTACTAAACCAACAGTCATTTCTTCCCCAGTAGCGCATTCGGTATTCGTCATGTCCTTTCATGCTATATAGCGTAACACTGACGGTATGACTTTTTATGCGTGTACAGCAGTAGGATACAATACTAACCAACGCATAAATGCCACAATTTGTAACGACATGCAGACATGCCACGATTTAGGCATTATTCCGTTTCTGAATGCGTCCAAAATGCGGGTTTCGTAAAGAGACTGCGTATCCAAATTAGCGTATTTCTTATGTTTACTTTTGCGAAAACGTGCAGTGCATATAACGTGTAGGTGTAAATTTCATTGAGCGTTAAGTTTCGGGCTTAGGAGTAAAGATAGAAGACGTAGCGATAATCGGGATATTCCCTATAGTAAGTCAGTCACACACGTGCTCAAAAAGCTCTTTTATATCCCAGAGCGTACGTGTACTGAATGAAGTTCAGCAATTTTATAGATATTGTATTGGTCATAATAGACATGCTGAAGGTCGAATTTTGTAGAGCGAGATTAGTTCGTAATGTTGGGCATGACAATGTAAACATGACCTAGTAAGAGGAGAAGGGGGAGTACTGCATTGTGAAGCCTAAGATGCGTGGTTTCGTTGCCGTGCCCATCAGCAACAAAGGAAAGGGAAGGTTTCCATAGGGTCCGCACTCTCTGTTGGCTAAACCCGAGGTGCGTGTCTGGACGACGTAAAGGAAGTTATTGTGGTCACCTTTAGTCGAGGGAAATCCAGACCCAATTTCCCGGTCAGAGCGTGAGAAGGTATCTTTTTTAAAAATAAGGAACAGAGCAAGTCTGCTTCTTACGTACGGAGATAGGGAAGGATTAGGTGGGACAAAACAGTGCAAGTCTCGAACGGAAGCATCGGTTCAAACAAAATGCAGGAATGTCTGTAAGAAATAAAAAGTTACGGGATATCACTTGCGAAAATCCTATTACAGTGTCGCATTCATGCTTTCTCAAGTGCAAACAAAATGGATTTCGACCAAGTCCAAGTTTGTTTTAAATAATAAATCGAATTGTAAATCAAATACAAGCCACCGTTCCTGTGGCACGAACAAGTCTAGTTCCAACTCCGCAAGTCCCTTTTGCTTGCTCTCACGTGAGTTCGAATTAATTCCAAATTCTGTCTAAAAGATTGGAACAAGTGTGCAAATCCTTTAACGGAATTTGGTGACAACTGTAAGACATAGCTTTGCGTGAAGCAGAAATAACCGCGTGGCACATGTTCCAGGTCACTAGGTACCATCCCAAAACGAATACCAGTTTCGAAGGGAAGATACTTACAAACGGAGGACTCCATTTTGCACAAGACTTCGATATAGATTGCTTGATTAGAACAAATCGTACTAACTGTACAGTCCTCGTAAAAAAAAACGAAAAAAAACGTCGGGCGCCTAACGGCCCGGCAGTTGCGCGAGCAGTGTCCCTCTTTTCCGTCTTTCGAACGTTTTTGACCCACAACAAGGCTTCCTCACAGTGGCTTGGGCCGTTAGCAATAGGACAGTTTGTTTGGGTCATTTTTTATGACGAGTACTGTACGTGCATTAAGCTTGCTGGGCTTTTCCTAATACTAAAACCCATAAAAAAAAGCCAGCCCGCAGTAAGGTGCTTGTTATTACTTTTTCCGCGTTATTCTTTATGAGCACCTTTATTCAGTTCTAAAGTGAAAAGGCTATTTCACTATACTCACAGTGGCAGCGTAGTTTCAAGAATTTATAAAAAAAACTCTCACTCTTCCCAAAGTTCCACTCCTTCCCTAATAGCTCGCTTTCCACTTCAAGTGCAAGTTCAACTCACTAGAAAAAAAAAGGTTTGCCCGACTTGATTAACTTCGAAATTTGTGAAAAAACGGCTTAATCTGTACTTAGTCTGTCCTTAACCGTGTCCGCACAAACCTGTTCTCATTACGTAACGCTAGGTTCGTTAACGTGAATTCCAATTGCTTTGCAATTCGTTCGGTGTTTGAGATAGGAACTAGGTGAAAATTGTCTTCGTGTTTGCCATACATTCGAATCTTCTTATATTGGAAAGACATAAACTAGGTAGAAGTTAATTTCTTGGTAATAGTAAAAAAAGTATCGTAGTTTCATTATGTTGGGCATGTGTGTCATTGCATTAACTTCCCTAAATGTAGTTCAGATTTAGCGTCCGTAACTAACCTCAGTTTTCATCCTTTTTGCATCGGACGTCCATTCTTCTTGCGTTGGCACTCTCTCTCTCTCTCTCTCGCTCTTCCCCTGTGTGCGTCATTTTCACGCCAGACTCTACTGTTCAACACGCTGCAGGTGCGGAGTGCGTTGGGCCAAGGTGGACCCGGCGGACCATCCCAACGCCGAAAGTTGTCCTTCCGCAATGTGTCAAATATGGTCGTCCAGTTGTTGCATTCCATTAAATATTCGGTGGAAGTTCCCTTCTCCAACATGGCCACTACCGGTAACGGCAGTAGTTCCAACACAAGCGGACTGGGACTTCTTAGCGCGAGCCCGGAGCACCGGAGCGTGGGCCAAAAGAAATCCAAAGTGACCGACAAGCTGAAACGACCGTTTAAAAAGCGACACTCGAGTTTTCACCAACACCAGCCCTCCAATCGTGTCAACAAGTACTTGGCCCAGGCCATTGAAGCTCGTTCTGTAGGACAAGAGAAGTCCAAACACGTCCACGCCTTAACGTTATGTTTCCGCGACTCGGATAAAGAAAAACAAGTAACACCGTCCATTTTTAGCCTGTACAATTGATTTCGCTAACGTCGTTGGTTTTGTTTAGTACCAAAGCGAATGCGATGTTGGATTTGGTGGCTCTTTAGCTTGCAATCTCGTACTCCTGGTGCTCTTAGGTGGACTCCAGTTAGCCATCTTGCCGCGAACCTTGATCCTGCTCCTTTTATTCTTGACAGCTTTCATCTGGACGGCCGTCTTACTTATGCTCATGTTGGCAGCGCGACTGCATTGGCTAGCCTGGGATGTCTCCCGATCATTTTCGTTGCGTCTGGCTATTACCGTCTTTTCCATCGTTCTCATGGGAGCCGTAGCTCAAGTCAATGTGGTAAGACATGACTAGCTTTAATGAAAAGCAGCTCCCTCTCCTTTGGGACTTTCTGACGTTGTGTTGTCATTTCATTAGTTCCTTCAGCTTAGTTTTTCCTTTTTTGGTCATTTCATTCCCTTTTTCATTTCGCGGCCGTTGTGTTAGTTCACCTGCCGTCCAGAAGCCATTTGCAGCGCATTTCCGAGCAACGTTTCACTTTCCACGCCCCTCATTCAAGATCACCGAGCCTGTCCTTTACCGCATTATGTCATCCTGTCAGCGGTGCTAGGATTCCTCGGGGTGGCTATTTTTCTCAGGCTGCCGATTGCCATCAAAGGCTTCTTGTTGATGCTCATGGCCACGGTGTACTTGCTGCTTTTCTACCTGTCGCATCGAGCCGTCTTTGAGTGTTATGATTACCGTGTCAAGTTAGTAGAATCAGCCCTTTTTTCTTTTTCTTTTATTATAAGAGTAAATTCAAGGGCTTGCTGACTAACGTTACTAGCAGCCAAGCCTTGACGTAGAATGTACTGTACTTTATGTATTCTTGTTTTGAATTTTGTTACATTTCCATTAAGTCAATTCGTTTAATTAACTTGTTTTTAACCTAAACAGCTAAGAGTGCATCATTTTTAGTAAAGAAACATCTTCTTCGATAGATTCGTTATTTTTCTATACTTGCTCTAATATTCTTACTTTTATTATAGGCATTTTCAATACTTTTCAATTTTCAATTTGTATTATTATTAATCTAGTTTTTTTATTATTTGTGTGGACTCCTGTTCGTAAGGATAATTAATTCTTTCGATTTTCTAGTGCAACTGTTCCATTAACAGCCCTAGGAACGCTGTACATCATAGTGTTTTTATTCGCGATTTTGTTGCATGGGAGACAAGTTGAATGGACGGCGAGATTGGATTTCTTGTGGCAATCACAGGTACAAAATTGGACAGTTTGATAGAACTGTAATAAAATCCTTGTATCCAATTAGGCAAAAGAAGAGAAATATGAAATGGATGCTTTACAACAGAGCAACCGGAGAATTCTCTTTAATTTATTACCTGCCCATGTTGCAACGCACTTTTTGGATAACCAGTTCCGCAATAATATGGTAAGTGTTGATGTGGCGTACCGTGGCGTTGAAGTTCATTCTCGTTTAAATTAATTATTATGACCAATTTCGTTCTAAACAGGAGCTTTATCATCAAAGCTATTCTCGAGTAGGCGTGGTTTTCGCATCTATCCCTAATTTCCATGAATTCTACACTGAATTGGACGGCAATAATCAAGGAGTTGAGTGCCTTCGTTTACTCAACGAAATCATCGCCGACTTTGATGAGGTATATTGCCGGGTTTCTTCTGGGAACTTTCGTGGTATATCTATTAATTGGGTTTCGTAGCTGTTGGGAGAAGAGCGTTTCTCCGCCATTGACAAGATTAAGACTGTCGGGTCGAGTTACATGGCAGCAGTGGGATTAATGCCTGAACAACGCATTGCGGATGATGACGAACGATCTGCTATGTATTACCTCACCATGTTGGTTGAGTTTGTTTTTGCCTTGAGGGAAAAACTGCAAGTGATTAACGAAAACTCGTATAATAACTTTAGCATGAAAGTTGGTAAGTTATGGAACACTTTACTCTAGGAACTAACAAGTTACAACTACGCATTTTTATCATTGTGACACATCTATGTTTGTCATTAGGGATGAATATTGGTCCAGTAGTAGCTGGAGTTATTGGCAGCAAGAAACCCCAGTACGATATCTGGGGCAATACCGTCAACGTAGCTAGTAGAATGGACTCGACTGGCTTGCCAAATCACATCCAAGTATTCATTTTGTAACCTCCCACTTGTACATAAAGTGCAACGTTAGTCCTGACTTGGATTATTGCTGATCTGTTGTGTCCACTTTTTTTACCTGATTAGGTAACCGAGGAAGTTTATATGGTACTTAAGGATCAAGCTTACGAGTTCCAGTGTCGAGGGCGGGTCAAAGTGAAGGGCAAAGGCGAAATGACTACTTATTTCCTGACGGACAGGAAGCCACCCCCTACTGTGCGGATGGAAGATTTGCCTACCATGAAACTTCCACAGCATTCCAGTGGACCAAGTACGCAACATTTTGAAACGGAAAATTGGAAAACGACTAATAGCAATTGGGACGCCATTGAAACAGCTCCAGAGGCACTAACCGTATCGTTTCGCTTTATCTATCTGTTTTCAGCAACTATCGCTAGACTGAAGTTACCCGTTAATTTTAGCAAAGCGTGTGTAGCAAAGATAGATGCAGTTATCACTGTTTGATTCAGTTTATTTAGTAGAAAAAAGCTAATCAATTATGCGAAACATCACTCGCTGAAAGTCAGAAGGGAGTTAGTCGTGAAAAGCCACAAAAGGGCCATAACTTTATTTTACTACAATAATTGCTCTCATCCTTCAGAAGGCTTGGAAACAAGGTTGCATTGGCTTCAACGACTTAATAGTAACAATGCACGAAGTTTCGTTAAAGTGCGAAAAAGGCGGAGATTTTGATGTGGCCGTCTGTTATCGGAATTCAGCCATATTTGCGTTATGCATTATGATTCTCTCAATTACCGTTCAGTCGTGTGTATCTCCACCCATATTTAAACTTTTCTTTGTAACAGTGATGGCATTGTATGGCGGCGTAGTCACGCCCTTGGCACTGGTCCACCAACAAATGCGTCAACCGCCGAAACTGAAGCCCCCAGCGCGTCTCCAGTCCTTACAAGAAGAAAGTCCGCCGGTTATTCCCCCACCCCCGCCCGCAGTATTATATCATGCCGTGCCAAAACTGAATCTTCGCACACCCACCGCCCCCCACAATGGCCGAATCCCCACTCCGCCCAGAAGGCCCAACCAGCAACGTTTACCGTCACCGCAGCCGCCTCAACAGCAACAGGCAAATATGCTTAGCCCCATCCGCAGCGGCTCCGAACCGTCTTCCCCGCCTGTAGAACGCAACAAGAAACTCGTGGACGAAGGTCGAGCCAGGAGAGAAAACGCTGCCCTGCACCTACAAGCCTCGTCACCGTTGTCTCCGCCCCCGCCCCCTATGCTTCCCAAGAAACGGTTTTCACCGTCGCCGCATCTACCACCCCGTTGCGAGTTACCCACCAAACCCAGTCCCATGCTTCCACCTCCGCCGCCGCCGCCCTCGGGTCCACCTCCCCCCCAGCCGCAACAAGCTTTTCCCTTCTCCCAGCCACTGGGCTTCAAGCAAATTGGCCGTTCACCGGCCATGATGGCCTTAAGACACCACTCGGACGAAAGTTTGAGTGGCGCGGTCGGCAGCCAGAAGGAATGGATAGTGAGTGGGCGGATCCATTCCTCCGCTGATGACATTAGTTCCGTCAATCGTTCGGTGAGCGAAGACAGTTCTTCAGACGAAAGTTTCACCAAAACGGACATGTCCTCTTCCTCGCCCCCCTTACATCACCCTATTATGGAACGCGATTTGGAAAAGGCCTGGGCGCAGATGGGATTCAACTTTGAAGGCATTCCACTGTCCGAAATTCGGCGAGATGACACGTCCGAAGAACGCAAGAGCAGCCTACCATCTAGGGACAAACTCTTCTTGCCTTTGGTCGGCATGGCGCACCACCGGCAGCGCTTATTTGATACGCTCGAAACGGGCACAGGAACGTACCGTTCTGAGACGAGTGCCGCCAGTGTGGGTGGTGCGGTTGGAGGAGGAGAGGGAGGTGGCGGGGCAGAGTCTTATATTGGAGAAAGCTGCGCGAGCTTTGAGTTCATGGAGAAGCCTACTCGTGAAGCGGAGCGGCCGCCGTCCGCAGAAAAACACGAAGACGATCAGCGCAAGACCGGCAGTGGCTCGTGGCGGAAACATCCCCGAAGACTGCGGCACGCAAGCGATAAGAAAGCGGACGAATTGACCCCCATTTCGCCGGCCAACCTGCAACGTTTGCTTGACAACCCTCATTTATTACCCTTGTCCAGTAAACAGCGTATGAAGAAGGAAATATCGCTGGACGAGCTCAAAAACGTGAACGCCATTCTGAGCGAGTTCTCGCAAGCCGACTTGGGCATTCGATACCATAAAAACCGAGCGACACCTACGAGTGCCGAAGCTCCTGAGGAGCCACCCCCATCTGCAGAGGCGACAAGCGACAACGGGGCCGCTGCAACTGAGATTGGGAAAGTCTTTGGTCTCCGGTTTGACCCCTTGGAGAATAAAATGACCCTACAGTTGACCAACGCTGCGGCGGACACAGTTTCCCCTGCCGAGCGGGTGTTATCGCCCGATGCACGGAATTACCCATCCAAGTTTCCCTTGGAAGTTGCGTCAGATCATGAAACACAGCTGACGCGCTTCCCAAGCTTCAGGTCGCAGAATAAGCAGAGCGAGTACGAAAACGGTGAAAGTGACAATCCGGAGGAAGAAGCCGGGGAAAAAGAGCGCCTCTTGGGGAAGAAACAGAGTTTGGAGCGAGGAGTAGTACCGGTAACTAGCATTCGGGCGCCACCCGAGTTACGCGACCTGCTCAGCTTACCGCCAGATACGAGCCAATCCGAATGGAGTGACGATGATGACGCAACCGACGATGATGAGCTTTTTGGAGGCGATGGTCCCTTGTTAAAGAAAATTGAACAAAGGTTTGGCATGGAGTGTGATGGCGAAAGTACCGGGTACCTGACGGATGACAATAACTTGGAGAATGCTTCCGTTATGAATGATGCGGGTTTGACGGACGCGGAAGGTAAAATGCATTGATTTGGAGAAACACATTCGGTGTAGTGGTAAGAGGGAGTTAATCGACTAATTCTTGTTTGTAGGGGCGTTGAGTGACGTGAATTCCGTATCGAATGACGGTTGTCATGGCGATCTCGATTTGGCAGATGACACGAGTTTGAGTTCGCGAGCCTCTTCGCGTCTCTTTGATTCGGACGCCCTTCTAAACTTGGAACATTTAGCCATGGGTGTGGTAGCTCATTCGTCTGGGACGAATCTTCCGCTATATGACTCGGAGTACGAAAATTATAATGACGGAGCAAGTGCACAGGACAGTTACAGCCGGTCACAAAAGTTTAGAGAAGACAATATTTGCCGTGTGTCGAGAAATATTACCCGCAGTTTTGGCCAGCAACGGCTCAGTCCCAGCGAAACGGAAGGTGATAGCGAATGTTAGCTGACAACTTTCTCGTTTCTGGTGGATTTTTTTTTATTTTTATTTATGAGATTCTTTTGGACATTTCCGCGGACGGACAAAGAGCTTTCTTTACGTAAGATATTTGATGTGAGCTTTAAACACTGTGACTTCGTTTTGTCAGTATGACCACACTAGCTTGAACCAGTTAATGGGAAAGAAATGTTACGTGAACAAGCTGGAAGTTGCAGCTGCTGACTTCTGTTGATATTAACGAAGTTTTATTTTTAGCTGATAAGTAGGATATTTTTTCCGGGTGAAATCTGCGCAGAAATAAGTTTTTCGGGGACTGTTTGTTTCGACGCAACTAGGGGAACCCTTTTGGCCATCCGTTTAAGTAGTCGCAGTTTTGAGTACGGAAGCTCCTTTCTTTTTATCTTACTGTGTTCATGTAGTTTTTGGAATTTAAGTAATACTGCCTTACTATTATGCATGGCGGCTTTGTCCTCGTTTTTTACTTCGATTGGGTGTGCCTTTGCAATTAGTTTGTTTCAGTTAGTGATGCAGGGTGCTAAAGAGACAGCAGCGGATTCTGGTTGATTCATAGTTACCGTTATTTTGAATTTGTTCGAAAAACTTTGACTCGTTTATCACGTTGGTCAAAGAAAACTTTGGAAAGCCAGCATTTATAACAGAAGTGTTCTTACGTTCCTGGTCTTGAAACAAAAGCTACAGGAGATAAATATCATTTATGGAAAACCTGTAATAAATGTTCTAATAGAAATGGTTCAGCAATAGCTCGTTCGCAATGTTAGTTACTGCGTAAATTCTCTTTTAAATGAATCAATAAAAAACGAAATAATGTCATTCTCCATTGTCAACCCGTTGTTAAAGTTTTGTTAGATGTAACCTTTCCCCATCCAAAGAACTGAAGAACCGTTTGAGAGAGAGAAATATGCTTGGTACGATTTTTTTTTATTCGTAATTCAGTGCAGCTTGTTGTCTGGTTGCTGTGTGGTTGGGAAGACAATCCTTGTTTGTACTTGGTTATGAACCACTTTTATCCACTCATAGTTAATGTTTAAATGATAGTTAATGAAACCTTGTCTGTTAATGAAAGAGAAAGTGGAAATGGAAAGGATTTGTAACAATTCTATGAAAGCGCTGTACAGATAGGTGCTTCTGATCTATCCGGTTAAAAGTAACGTGTGATTAAATAATAATATTCTGTGACTGTATATTGCAGTAACATAATATTTGATGTAAACGCATTGTAGAACCATTTTTTCATTTAATCGATACATGATGTATTTATTCCAATCGTTTTCTGACCTTAGCGGTTTGTTTGCTTAGTCCCGTGAACAGAAAGCCCTTTGAAGCCTCATCAAACAAGAGACAAGCGAACAGTGGTATAAAAAATGTTTCGACTCGTGTTTTCTATGCAATTCAATGTTACAAGTTTATATGGAGCAGAAATCAGAACTCAACTTTGTGTGCCAAACCACAAATTCCTGTTTGCGATACAGTAAACCGAATGAACCGATAGAACTACACAGGATGTTACCTGGCTGCGCATTAGCATGCTTGAAAAGCAGAGGTGTGCGCTTGTGCAAAATAAAATTTTCTCACGAGAGAAAGGTCCTCGTTGATTTGGGTGTGTACCCTCAGCAAATATTGCTGAGGAATTCAAGATATATTTTTGCTCTTTGCAAAAACTCTATCGTATCTGTCTGTATAGTATAAGCAGGGAATTTGCCGTGAATTTTAAAATATTACGCAAACCCCTTTTTAGAGCTCTCGCCCCATCCATTCTGATGGACAAAATGACTACGTGACTTGTATTCTGTTTTCTTAGCAACTGTACGTCCCTTTTTTACACGGGTCAAGATCATAAACTTAGATCAATACTTTTCCAGCATCAATTGCAATGTACTTATTTATATTTTGCAGAGCAGCACTAGTTTAAGTCGTACTTCCTAGTTTTATCTTTCCAGTACATTTTAATGCGGTGTTGAGCACCAGGGTTGTGATCTCGAGACCGGTCTCGAGAGCCCTAAAGTCGCTGTCTCGTCCCGAGAAAATATTCAGATCTCGGTCTCGGTCTTGGTCTCGAAGATTTTACCCTGGACTCGATTTCGGTCTCAAAGCGTTCGTTATCGAGACCATAGGTGAGGATGAGGAAGCGGAACTGTCTAAACTTTCACGTGACTTAAGAATATGTAAGATAGCTTACGATACTTTAAGCGAATTAATTCCTAACTTAACACTTCTTGCCTTCTATCTTTCTCCTTCACAGTCCGTTTGCCAATGTTATATTAGAAAGCTAGAGTAGTTCAAAGGATATAGTAAGAGGAATTGCAACAATGACGTAAAATCTGTTTCTATCTTAGTGAATTCGCGGAAATTTGATATTGGAGCGTTATTTAAGAAAATCAAAAGGTTCGTAATAGCAAGAAGTTCTCGTTCACTAATGCACATATAGGCTACCAGCTAAAATATTTTTTTTAAAATTCGACATTAAATCGCAATAAAAGCGCCGAGCAAAATCCCGTGTGTCCTTGAATTCGTATATAAAGTGTGTTTCTTAGCAAAACCCCATTTGTCTTTGAACTCACATATATAGTGTGTTTCTTAGATAAATGTATAATTGTTGAAGCAAAAGGAACAGCACAATATGAAGACTTTGTCTCGGTCTTGTCTCGGTCTCAACCTCCTTAAGGGTCTCGGTCTCAATCTCCTGAAGGGTCTCGGTCTTGTCTCGGTCTCGAGAAGGTCGGTCTCGACAACAACCATGTTGAGCACTGAACAAGCGCGTGACTGAAGCGCTGAATGCTAACTGATACTGTTGCTGCAACTCTTACAATATTGATAGTGTCCAGGTAGTAATGGTCTCTAATGGGTGATATAGTCAGGGGCGTATTTAGGGGGGGTTTGGGGGGTTCGAACCCCCCCGAAATTTTGATTTTATAATGGGGAAGATAGGAGAATGACCAAGTGTCCAAAAAAATTGCATATTAAAACCCCCCCGAAATTTTGATTTTATAATGGGGAAGATAGGAGAATGACCAAGTGTCCAAAAAAATTGCATATTAAAACCCCCCCGAAATGAAATCCTGGTTACGCCACTGGATATAGGTCAACAATTTCCTTCATTGTTGATCGAGCCCAAACTTTTCCCAATGTAACTGCCACGACAAGACTTGAATTTGAACATCCTTAAAAATAAAGTCTTATCAGGTCGAATTTGTGCAAATTGGTACACTTTGAATGCTTGTTGGGAATCTAGATGAAGTATCTTCACCTTCGCGAGGAGCACACGATGAGCTCGCTACTAGTTATGGTTTTGTATTTCTAAAACTACGTGGTCCCAAAAAGGAACAAAGATATTAGATAAAAAAGTATCCAAATCTTGTACTGTAGCATTATTTTTTTTCTGTTACGCTATCATTCTGCGGTGCATGGAGTCTTCCGTAAACACCGCATTTGCGACTCTTGTGACATTGGAAGGAAGTTCGCGAAACTTTCCGTGGGCGTAAGATCACATAATTGTTAAAACACTTACTAGGGCTGAGAAACGGTTCAGCTCAAGCCGAGATCGGCTCGGCTTGACAAATACTGGTTCCAGTTCGGCTTGATGGACAACTTTTACCGGTTTCAGCCTGGTTTCATTATAACTTACCGTTGGACTTGAAGGAGAAAGTAGACGAAAGAATTAAATAGTGAATGCTTATGGTAAGTGTTAATCAAATCTCATCTTATCTTCAGTAACTATCAAGAATAGTAAAATACTAAAGTATAAGGACAAAAAGAGCAAGTTTTGTGGTTAATTTCACAGAAACGCTATCTTCTCTTTTCCCATGTAAGCAGAGGCATTAGTGATGCTCAAGTTTGTTACAAATAATCAATCAGAATATAACAATGTCCGTCGCGCTCTTCTCCAGCAGTCCTGGATTAATGTCACTGCATACCATCATCCTCTTGTGGATTTTTTTCTGTCGTTTTGCGCGGTTTTCCAATTGTTCTTAACAGTAAACTTTTAACTGATAAGTTATATAGTCTAATGAATTAGTATATTTGGAAAAAAAAGGCCAAGACATTTTAAAAACTGTGCCAGGAATTTGTTATTTCTGCCTCAAATTTCCGAATCTCACAAATTTCTCTACATTAGATTCAAGATATTACTGTTCAAAAAGCTTTGTTGTAAAAATGACCGAACAATATTCTACAATTGTTCAAAAATCGTCAACGCAATTTTCCCGTTTTTTTCCTGTTCAGTTAGTGTAAAATAAGAGAACAGTTGTAGTGTCCTTCGTTTGATATTTTGACTTATACTCTATTGTTCTCTTGCAAAATTTCCAAACAAAATATGAATGTAACGAGGAATGGTTGCGTTATTTTTAAACCATTGAGTAAACTACCTAGGGGCCGTCCACAAATGGCGCCACCCGGGGAAAGGGTGGGTGGGTTCGGTAAAAGATGACGCGATATGACGGGAGGGTTGGAGGGGGTTGGCAAGAAAGGGACGCCGTCCTATAACTCCAAACTTAACCGGTGATTCTGTGCAAACCAATTTTACGTATTACGTAAAATATTAAAGAACAATAAATAATTAGGAAACCTTGTGTAATACGTCAGATTTCCAATTTTTTGTGTTTTTTTTCCCTTTTTTATTTGTGAGAGGGGTCAACCAGGTGATGGCGCCATTTTAGAGGGTGGCAAGACGGCAAAGGTGACGGTAGGTGACCGAGGGGGTGGGCGGGTAAAAAATTTGCGATTTTTGGGTGGCGCCATTTGTGGACGGTCCCCTAGGTAATAAAATGTACAAAATCGTGTGTGAAAAGATCGGAGTTCAAATAACGTAATAAAATCTAGAAACTAGCCTTATTTCGATGTATTATTCAGAGAACTGACGTAGGCTTTTGCTTGTTGCCGTATACCTTATTTCTGTTTCTCTTTACGTACTTTTAAATGTGGATTCTTTAAAATTTGGTTTTCTCATATACATAGGTTCACTGATATGTGATGTTCTCTTATATGCAGGGCCGTACCCAGGATTTTGGTTCGGAAGGGGTTTTGAAAGTTTCGGGGAGGGTTTTAATAGGCATTATTATTTTTATTTTTTATTTGGGCATTCTCCTATGTTGGCAATTATAAAACAAAAATTACGGGGGCTTGAACCCCTACCCCTGTGGGTACGGCGTTGCTTAAATGTGTTTTTTACTTACTTGTGGTTTTCTCTTGTATGTGGTTTCTCTTACGTGTGGTATTATTTTATAAGTGGTTCTCTCTTTCACGCGAATACTACTATTTGTGTTGCATAACACTGTTACTTTGCTTACCTATAAGTTTTAAGTACCAGCTCACGGCTCGGCTTAAGAACATCAACTTACGTCTCGCTTGGAAGGTTGGCAATCCGAACCATTCTCAGCCCTAACACCTACTACTGTCAGCTTCGTCAGATCTTTTAATCAAGCCAAATGCCGACCACGTGTACTGAGATTGCGTAGCTACTTAGGTTCAGAATCGTAATCGATGGCAGAATTTCCTTGGCTAGTTTAAGGAGATGATCGAAGTTACCTCCAGAACCGCACAGTAAAGGCAGTAAGCTAATCTAGAGCCAATTTGAAGCTAGATGATTCTGTCCCAGAGAAAGTCAAGCAATCAACGGGTAAAATGAATTCATGCTCCTAACCTACTAGGTGCGGCTGTTCCCAAAATGAGAACAAGTTTTTGGAATTATTATTGGGATATGTCGACAGTTTCTTTGTGGAAATTGTACAGTTTGTTAGAAAAGATATCAAAGTTCCTCTGGTACGTTTTTCATTATTTTCAATGCCGCTTTTGTGTTAAGTTCTGATTTTTTGTAAATTTGAGTCAAAAAGGAGTCAGCAACGAAAAGTGTCCCATAAAAATAGAGTAATACGTTTTCTTCCTCAATACATTGCAGTTAGTCACGAAAGTCGTTTACGGAAATCTTTATAGAGCAGCGAACATCTTACTTCAACAATACCGAAGCAATCATGATAAATTTATCGTTGTTCCTAATTGGGAAAATCCGCGGCAAATGTTAGCGTTGGTTCATATTTTCTTCACTCAGGTTTCCGTGAACATAGCTAAGAGCAGTTTTACTGTGTTCACTGCGAAAGACAATTAAAGCTACCTAGGCATGATAGTAGATCGTTATGTAAGACACCAGCTTTCATGTTCCCGCTTCACGTGAACTCGATTTACGTAATCCGCGTCATGGCATCCATTACGTTCGTCAGGGCTGTCTAACTGGTGGCACTCTGTCAGGTCCCCAACATCGTCACACGTCAATTCAAGAGACACTTAAAAGCATGCCACAACTCGTAAGGTGCGGTACCACGTCACAAGCGATGACGTTTCCATTTCAAAACTGAGTGCATTCGGAGTGACGTCATGCTCATAGGATTCAAGTGGATCTCATACCCAAGTGGAGTCACCAGTGGAAGTCGCCGACAGCACCCAGTGCCGTAATGTGCTGATCTAAGTTCCCAAAAGAAAACACTGAAAGTTTCCAACAACCCAAGTCACTTGCTCTGGCTTCGCAAACCTGTCTTATGTGCACTCGCACCGTCGTATTAGAATTCCTCGGTTCGAACCTGTGTATTCACACTTGGAAGCGAATTGAGTTCGAGTCACCTACTCGGAGCCGCAGTTAAGACGCATGTCTACTTGTGTTGGCACGCAAAATGGGTAAGGCTGTCTAGTAGTAATTGAGATTATGAACGGCAGGTGAATACTCAATATACCTGTTATTGCCTTTCTTAAACATGGGAGAAATATGCATTACCAAATTAAATGTGTAAAAATAACACCTTGTGGAATAATAACGAACTAAGGGTAGTATTGCTTTGTCTTCAAGTGCTTGCATGCCGGACAGTAAGGTACAATGTTTAATTAAGTTGAATTAGTATTATTTGATTATTTGTTTACCATCGTTTGGCACGTTTTAGAGATAGACGCCTTCACCAGGCACAAGACTACGCGGCTCAATTCAGTATAAAAAGCTGTGCAAGTTTTTTTGGGATTCTTTCATACAATTTTGTAAATGTTTTGCAACTTTTGGAAAGTGAAGTCCAACTCACGTCTTCCCATGCACAGCGCATACCATCCACATGCCAAGTACAATACTTCGCAGCCTATACGACCTTTCAGACATTCCAGAAACTTTTCAGAGTGATAGTCTAGTCCCAATCCTTGACATCGACGAAATATCATTAGCGTTACGCGCCATGCGAGGCTCTTGGCGCATCATCGCTACGTAGCGTATAGAAACCTCTGAAAAGATTATCGAAAATTGAAATGAGTCAGATGTAAGCGATACAGTACCGTTGCCAGTGGAGGTGAGACGTGGTTTGGAAAACGTATGTCCTTTTAATTTTGATTCATGTACACCTCCAGTCAAATAAACCGTATAAAACGGACGAAAACAATCCTGTGTACCCTTTATCCTGCACGTACTCCGCTGTAGCGGTGCGTTCAATTCCCATAGCTGCAAAATCGGATTCAGTTTTCGAAAGAAAGTATGTTTGTCTAAACTGTACACAACCCAAATAAGGATGCTCCCATACTCAGTACGGCATTGCAACTCTACCCGTCATAAAAAATAAACAGCTTTCAATGGGGACTGAAAAAACATATTTATTGTGTCACGTGACACTTAACAGAACAATCAACCGACAACAAACCCATATACATTACATTATGACTCGGTAAGTTTTTTGTTTGTTTTACGTTTTGAACTTTTACCAAACTTTCTAGTGTCACGTGGTGCACGCCTTTTTAAGAGCGAAATTAGACCAAATATCTTCTTCTTCACACCCTTAGTCATTCCTTGCTTTGCTTATACGAAAACCCTCACGCCAGACGTTTAGCACTGGACAAATTAGCACAATAGCAATCACAAACCATTCCAGACACGATAATCACTAAGCAAACTGAAAAATCTGCTGTTCACGGAGGAAGGGGGCGGGGGGAGAGCGAGAGAAACACGGAAATTCTGGTTCTGAAATAACCTATACTTCCTTCCACGCTGCTACGTGCAAAACAACATTATCCAATTAGTTTCCGTTCCTGAAAGAGATTGATATTTCTAAACCAGAGAGAAAAGAAAGGGGATCGCAGCGCGTGCGTCAGAATGGAATTTCTCCGCCTTTCCTCTTTTTGTTTCACTGGACCGGGGTTTCAGACGGAGATTTGGGTAATTCAGCTCCTTCACTTCCACACTGACTGCCGCAATAGTATTTCTTATGAGCTAAAAACGTGGACATATACGTAAAGGTGATATTGCAGGATTTACACGTCTTTTGAGCTCCGTCCTGCACATCCGGAAACCCGTTGGCCAGTTTGGGCGAAACGACCGCACCGGGAGCAGTGACAAGACGAGGTGGCACAGGAGACGTATTCAAATTGGCTGCCGCAGCAGGCGACGACAGCAGTTCGATCTTGGTCGTGTTATTGTTATTATTGCTAACAACGGAGCCGTTGCTTGACGGGTTCGAATTGTGTCCGATATGTATGCTACCATTGCTGCTGGTGCTGTTCCCACTGTGCGCTGGCTTATCAACCGAATGGTTGGGCCAAGATAGCAAGCCTTCCGGGTCAACTTTGACGTGCAAGGGTTCGGGCGACGTCAAAACCTTATCGGATTGCGCCAGCAAATCGAGATTTCTCAGGTTTAAAAGTTTCTGGGCTTGCAAAAAGGCCGGACTCACGACCGGCACGTCGATCAAATCCCGGCTGTGGACCAACTTGGCGTGACGCAACACATTCCCCCGGTAACTCGAACTGTAGCAGCACAGGTCACACAGGAAAAGTTTGTCCGAGCGGCAGCCCACGCCTGTGCTGGGCGGCTTGCTCAACGAGTTGAGAAAGGCGGGTGGAATAAGCAATTTTTCGCCACTGGACGCTTGATGTTGCTGTTGCAGCCGCATCAAAGCCTCCATTTGCAACGCAAACTCCGGCGGCATGGTCCCAGCTAAGGTCGCCAAATCGGGGTGGTCAGCCCCAACGTTGGCGGCCAATAGGCGCTGAAAGTCTGCCATCAGATTGAAAGGGTGTAAGTTTTCGCTGGCGAAAGGATGAGCTGACGAGCCGGAGGACGTGGTCACGGCCGACGTCGCTCTCACCGAGAAATCCTGCGTTGGGCTGGCGCTGTCATTCGGACCGTTCGTTTCGTTTTGGAAAATGCACGCAATATAGTTCTCTTCTTGCATGTCAGCGGCTTTCCGGTCAAAATGCAACGTCCGAACGTGGGTCCTCATGCCACGTAAAGTATTCCCGCGGTAGCCGCATAAGGTGCAACGAAATGCGCGAATAGTGGGATGGGATTCGATGTGCTTTTGAGCCGCAAGCAGAGAGGTGCACACGACCCCACAGCAAGGGCATTTCCACACGCTGTTGCTGCTGCTGCTGCCTTGCAAAACGACGGAACCACTGGATGTCAGGGTGTCGACCGAATCGGCTTCGGATCCGCGTCGCTGAACCGGGGACGCGGCTGGAATGGGACTCAGGGCCAAGTTCGCGGGTGCTTCAGCTGCGGCGGGATCGGTGGTGGTGGAGGACGAGGTCGACGCGTTACGGACAGTGGTGGGGCAGACAGGGGACGTGGCGGGGACGTTTTGCGACTCGGGGTCTTTGTTGCGACTGCAGTAGTAAGTTTGATGCGCTTTCAGGTTGTTAAGCGAACCAAACTTGATGCCACAAGTGACACAGATAAACTGGAAACAAGATTTACTAGAACTGACAGCCGTCGCGGTCTTTAAAACAGTCTGGTTGGAGTCCAGGAGGTCGCTGTCGTCGGGATGAATGCCCATCTCTTGCCGGGAAGCACTAGGCGACTCAGTCTGTGCTCGCTGCTCGACTGAGCCATTGCGATTGGCGCAGTAATGCTGCTTGTGAATAAGGTAGTTATCGTGACGGTGAAAGCTGATGTTGCAATCTTCACATTTGCTCACATCAGATTTGTGAGGCGGAGTCACTCCGCCGCTAGGACTACTGTTATTCCCAGCACTGCTTGCACAGATTTGGGTTGGTTTCCCCAGTGACGATGAAAGCGGTTTGGGCTGAACGGGCTCGTGGCTTTCCCGCCAACCTTTCGAGGGGAGCGGGTCGTTTGAACTACTGAACTCCATCAGTGTAGGGCTCTTAGTGACGGGCGAATTTGCAACCGAGGGCGGTTGAGGCGACGCTGTCTCCGTTTTGATGATGACCTCGCATTTCGCAGCAATCGCGACGTCAATTTCCGGAGTAGGCGACTTAGGGGTGCTGAGGCTGCGGGTCCCAGTGTTACTGTTACCCTCGGACGCCCCGGAGGAAGGTTTTACGCTAAGGTCTAACGCGCCGTCCAAGTTCGTTACCAGACGTGGGGGCGGGGGTGGTGCGCTTGTATCTTCGCTTCTACTTTCGGGTGAATGCATCGGCGAGGCGGTCGAATTTGTAGTCTTGCTGGCTGAAGTTGGCGATGAGCGTGAAGACTTTACTAAACCCGACCGATCTTTGCTTCCTTCTTCGGGAGCAGTGGAATGATTTTGAGCAGGATGAGGTTTATTAGCTGGGGTGTTGGCAGGGTGATTCACGAGGGAGGAAATACCCTGTACTACGCCGTCGGGCATAACATGCAGCGACTGCGGCGGAGAGACGAGATGATCCGGCCAAAAGTTGGCCGATTGCACTATATGGAAAGGGACCAGAATGGGAGGTTGAGTGGGTAAAATGAGCATAGGCCAAGACGCAGAGGATTCTTTGTTGGGATTGTTAGGAGCATGGTTACCGCTTGGGGTCGACACTTGGCGGTCCAGGTCAGCGTCGTTCGATTCGAGCAACCGCGGATGAGTGGCTGTTATGAGCGCAGAAGACAATGACGAAGTGGAGGGTGAGGGTGAGGGGTTGCTGGTTGAAGGCATGGATGATTGTGAGGGGTGTAGAAGGTGCGAACGCAAGGTACCCACTTTGCCGCGACAGTAGAGTTGTTTGTGTACACGGAAAGTTTTGATGGAATTAAATTGGATGTCACATTCCACACAATAGCGGTCCGCGCGGGAGGAAACGACACTAGCGCCCAATTCTTCGTCCTCCTCGTGTTGTTGAGCCGAACTGTTTCGCGAAGGTGCCGCGGGCGCAGGAGGGCAAGGGGGTGGAGGGGGAGGAGGGGACACGGCGGTGGTGGCCAACATGGGCAAGCCCACGTGACTCCGTAAATGCCGGTTGAGGCTGACTCGTTTATCAGCGCTGAACGAACAATACGGGCAAGTGTAGTACTTGCCGCTGCGTCTCACACGAGCAAAAGGCGGCGGACCCACCTTAGACCAAAGATAAAGATTGGTTGTTAAATATGAAGCTTTTATGTAATTGCTTGAACAAAAAGGTTTTTAATTTTAAACAAGCCTTACCATAGCTTCAAATAGCATTGAGGACAGGTTGCGGTTCTCCTCGCTTGCAGATTCAGATCCCGGGGTTTTGCTCTCAGCTGAAATAATTAGTGCGTTTCATTTAGTCGAGTTAAAAAGTTTTGCCGTTCAGGATGGGTTCTTACGTTGAGATTCTTGGTCTTGCGTGCTTTGACTCTCGCCTTCCAAGGGTCCGTTTCCCGGAGTAGCATTGGCAGTTCCAACAGCTTGTCGAATACGATGAGAGCAGTAGTACGTCTGGTGAGCTTCCAAAGTGCTTAATGAACTGAATCGTATGCCACATGGAACGCACAAATGTGCTGGTGGGACCGGCAGACCTGTAAGATTTCCAACAGGTTCTTAGAAACGTCTTACGGATATGGGAAACCATTTGACTATTATTACGCTTAAAATATAAGGTCAACCCTGAAGTTTTCCTAGCCTTTTGTTGATTGAATCGTTGATTGAATTTAAATAAGACTATTTTATGAATAGAAATAGAGGCTACAAAGAGGTGATTTTAGAAATCATGTAAAAAAATTACAAAGTCTTAATTAACTACACATCAACAATGTACTTCAGTGTGTAAATAATCGAAGTGACTATTTACATTAAGCTGGACGATAAGTTCTGGGACTGATTACCACACGAAGGAAGATTTGAATTTTATGATGAAAAAGATTGGAAATTACCATCCCCCTCCCCCTCCCTCTCCTCCAAAAAGACTGAGACCCCCTTTCCCCGGACAGAAATCCTGGGTACGGCCCGGTCAGAATTCATTGGTCGGGACTAATCAAAAGACATAGAGTAACACAAAATCTGTATCCCTACTTGGGCTTGTGGCCGACTTGAGTGGCAATTCCGGCATGTCTGGCAAGCAGGTAGGAATACCTATAATTTAGAAGCAAAGGAATGTTATGATTAAGCTCCAAGCTAAACACAATCACCCGAAATAAAGTTACATTTACCAGATGCCAGCCCGTTCCGTAACATATGCAAGTAACGCAGGCTTGTGAACAAGTCTGGATTAAATGGCAAACCAGACGAATTCATCGACAAGGGAAACCCTAAAGATGCTGCTGCTGCGGAGACTTGAGTTTCGTTGGCCATGGGTTCCGCGTCAGGGGTCGGAGTGATGTGTTTGGAGCGCACAAGTTGGGGTGATTCAGACAAGGGTGGGTCACGGTCACTGGGCTCTATTTTCACGTTGAGACCAGCAGGTGAAGGGGGAGGTAGAGGGGATTCGCCTTCCTCGGCAGATTCCGTGAACTGATCCATTTTCCGTTTCTTGGCTGCGCTTGCAGCCATCGTCGACTCGGCTTCCGAGACGGACGACACTGATTGTAGCGTAGCCAGCGACGGTTGTTCCGTAGATGGAGTGGACAAAGCAGACTCCTTATCGCTACTGCCATGCTGGGTAGCTGGCGTCGTGCACGATGACGACTTGTCTATTTCCATAGTATCCTCTATCTCTGATGCCATGTCTTCCCCCGTCAAAGAATCATCGCCTACAAGAACGAGCACAATAAAGGAGGTCCGGTAAGTTAGCGAAAAGTCAAGTTTTTTCCGACGAATTAGTTTAGCCAACTCCCGCTTCACTGACATGTCACCCTTTTGATTGGGTAGGATTACTCACGAAAGCCAACTTGAACAAAAAACAACTTTTTTATGATTTACTTCTCCTTCCTTAAGAATGAAATCATGAGAATGTTCCGAGGTGGTCGGGAACGTTCTAGCCAAAGAAAAGGACGGCCAAGGGTCGATGGTTATCAATGCAAGTATCTGACAAGGAGGGGGCGGGGTCTTCGTTTAAGATGCCTTGTCTTTTTGCCCTTATCGTTGCAAATACGCCAGCACGGTTTCTAATATACTGCGTAGGTTAGTGTCAGGAATGGGTTAGTGAGATAAGAAGAAGAAACTCAGGACAAAAGCGTTTGGGGTTGTGTATGTGCAAGCGCTGGCTGCTGGTTATGTGAGTACCTCAAAAGCCTGCTGCATGGCTTCGTTATCAAGAAAAGTAGAAGAGAGAAAGGGAACAGAGAACGGCATGAAGAGAGAGAGAGAGAAAGATAAGTTCGTGCACGGTTTCCTGACATTTTCAGGCATGGTTATCTGTAATCGCTTATAGCCCCCACCATCGCTAAGTTTCATCTGTTCTGTTTCGATGCATATAGAGTCAGAGCAGAGGTTCCTTATGGCATGGGATGCCCGTGGCCCTGTGGGTGCACGGTTTCGAATCGATGCTATCACTTAAACTGGGCTTATTCGAAGGGGAAGTGAGTGCAGTGTGCGATACTGCCGATCGACAATGAAGATCAAGACGCGACGCACCCAAAAGGATAGCAGCGAAGAAACCTACAGTGTGGCGCGGAGGAGGAGGTGGATACCGACAAAGTAAAAGACTTAACTAACTAAAAGGCGGGGGGAGAGAACTCTATTCCGTTCACAGAAATGGGAAAAAGTCCGAGTCAGGGTTCGCTTCTCTGTCCCTGTGTGCTGCTGCAAGTGCTGCAGGATCGAGATATCAAGAAAGTACTGACAACGGGACGGGCAAGAAGTTTATCGGCATCTGGCATCACTACTATCGGCTTCATCTTTCATTTGGCCTATCAAAGTCCCCACCAGGGCAAGACGAGGTGCTTAGCGCAAAATGGGCACCAAAACTTTGAAAGACCCCGTTTTATTTTATTTTTTTCAACTCAGAGGGGTTTCTTTTTGCTGCATTTCTCTGTCCGTGTGATGCGTTATAATGCGTTAAACTGGGCCTAAATGTGATCTAGATATAGCAGGATGTCCTGCCGCCCCCGTACCCTCTTTTCAGTCTGGTCCTCTTCATCTTCTTCTTCTTGAGGAAGAGAGATGCTAAAGAGAGTAGAAATAGGCCTGTTAGACAAAAAATAACACGGAATATGGCCCCTCTAAATAGGACTATTTTTTATCTTTTTAAAGAACCTTTCTTTCCATTTACTCAACATTTCCAAGACTTAGGTTCATGATAACGAGACACCCTCTCATGTGCACAGCACGTTCCACTCACCAATTTCGTGCACCAGAAAGACAAAAGCCTTACAGACTCTTCCGAGATAAGGAATCCTTCATCTAGAAAAGGTGCTGGTTTCGAGAAACTGAACTCGGTGAAGAAAAATTTAAATGGGAGGGGGAAGCACTACAGCAAAAAAGCGTTTGGTTCCTTTGAAATTCAAAGGGATACATGTAAATGCTTGGGCGGGGTGTATCATGGAATGTGAAGTCGAACTGGAGAAAAAAGGAAACGGACTAGAGTTGCCATCAGCGATAAGACTCACGCGTGTGCGGTCGTGAAACAAAAAAGGACGTGATTGTATAAGGATTGTTAAAGACAACGCGAAAGGTTGAAGATTTTTTTTTCGGTGGAAAGAAAAGCCCGCTCCTTGGTCTGTCACTGAGGTTTGATCTCCTAAAATGGTTCTTTCTTTTTCTTGCTTTAATTCTACATGTTGGGCTGAAAGACAAGAACGACCGTAAGAAAAAGTGTCTATAAACACCGTAGCGATCTTGCGAGCTACATTGTACTCCAGTTGGGGGAAAAAAAAGCTGCCTACGATTTCCTAGTGCGATTAGATTTTCCTGGCCATGGCTACTTATCATACTAATAAAGTCTGATAAAGAATTTGATAAGGTAAGGGGTTTACGGAAAGTGATTAACCACAACTAGTTTCATTCGCTCTGGGAAAATCGAACCACAGACATGCACACGTACAATTTATTATAGCCACCACACTCAATCCAAGAAGACGGCGCTTTTTTTGGTGTGTTCTGACGGGTAACGAAGATTTTGGCGGATAGCAAAGAAGAGGTGGATAACGTTTGTAGCAAGCAATTAGTTGTGCACTACACGGCTTTGAGAAGGAAATTCTTCATTTGCCTTCCCGAGATATGCAAATTCGCCCAATGGGGTGATTTCAGCTCTTGTCTATCTATCTTGGCAACAAACTTGGGTCCAAATCGTACACCCACACTCACTTAGGCAGACGAGGTTTTTTTGTGGTCGCCCGGTATTTTCCAGTTGGGCAAGATTATGTTGTTGTTTCGAGTTGCACTATCAACAACTTTTTGACCAACCATTAGCAAATTGTTGGAACCAAGTTACACCACATCTACCTCGAAAGCTCAACACCATTTTCTGCAACGATTCGACTTGGAGGTAAAGAGTGAAGTATCCGCGTTCCAGAGCCCGGGTAGTGGCCAAACGTACTCGGCATACAGTAAAATGCGCGGAGACGAACGAAACGCGTTGTGTGTAGTCCCAGGAAAACAGTCAAACTGGGCCGCTGTGGCGCGTTTTAGGGGTCGGTGGATGGATACAAGCCGAGCATGGCTGGCCTGTCTGCGAGTCGGTCAGGACAACACAAACTCCCTCCCTGTTCTGGGGACTTGGGATGATAAGGCGGGATCCTAAGTGAAGCTCAGTAGGCCTGGCAAAGTATGTAGCAGATTGTGTGAAGGGTAGGGCATGTGAAGAAGAGGCGGGGGTGTTCACTGCGCCTAAGACATTTCAGCGCCACGGCAGGTGTTGGATTTGCGACCGATGGGGGTTACGTTTTAAGGTCAAAGTTTTTTTATTTCTAATGAAAACGGATGTTTTTAAAATGACTTCTGTAGTTTCCACCTGTCACGAACGCACATACCAACAATAATTATATGCGTAACCTAGTTAGATGTGTTCCAACGGTGTCTTCAAGTATTACTTTTGGCGTACATACGCGTTTGTTACGGAGTGCCGGTGACTTGTAACAGCGTACGTCTGGGGCGTAGCAGGTGAAATTTTTAGTTTGAGAAAAAAAGAAGACGGATAACGACATTAGGAGAAAGCAGCTTTGATATACTGAGGGTGACACTGACGCACTGAAATACTGTTCCGGTCTTTTTTTTTTAATCTTGGCGAAACCTCACTTGCCTTAAACCTGGCTTATGTATTTTGACAACATTCGTGCCTTGTTGTGTATGTATGCGTTATATGTGCGTTTGTGCTTATCAGTCCTTTCCGTCTTATCTCTTTTTTAGGGGGAGGGGGGACGAGAGAGAAAGAAAGAGGGAGTGGGCGGGTAGCTCCAGTCAAAAAGGGATAGGAGGCGGAATTGTATAGAGCGTGCATCTTATATCTCAAATATCAGAGTGACAAGAAAAAAAACGTGAAGAGGAAGGGGGAAAAGGCGGTATGGAGATAAGGAGGACGTTGGGTTGTTAGGACAGCAAAACTGGCATTCACAGGAAAAAGCTGGGCTAAAAAGAAGGAAGCTGGAAAAGGTCCTTGTAGCTTATCAGCCGTAGCCCATCTTGTCTACCTGATGCTATCGGTATTGGCATTGCAACAGCAGCTTTATCAGCATAATACAAAATAAGGCACTTTTTGCGCTTCAGCCCGATACCAGTTGACGGGTATTTTTGAGAGAAAAAAAATTGGGGGGGACGGCATCCAAACGTATCCTCAAATTGTAACAGTATTGCCATCGTTTGTTGAGACGCAAGAAGTTTTGCGCGTCAGAAAAACCAACCAAAAGAGAACTGTTCCTCCGAATGATAGCGAGAAATAAAAGCGGATTTTCTGGGGCGTAATTACGACGCTATCGGCAAGAGTTGGGATCCGCGATGCGGGGAAGAAACATGGCAAAATGTTTGATGACACATTAGGCTCTTTGATAGCACCGTTATCTCAATGTTTTAACTCTTGGCTATGGCTGGCCCGCGAAAGAGGAGGGGTATGGGGTAACCTTTTCCTTTTTACACCCGGGCTACTCCGATTTTTGTTGGATCAAGTTAGCTCTTTGCTGTGGAAGTTTTCTTTTCTTTCCTCTCCTTCCGTTATCTACTGTTAGCCGATATGCTGCTGACGTCAATCGCGCTCAAATTGATAAAGCAGAAAAAGGGACGCATGTTATTTTTGTAACAGAGAAGGTCCTTTATTATAAACAACTTTGCCGTCCAAGTAAGGGCATCGCATTGTGTTGCTCCCAAGGCCGGCGGGGGGAAGGGAAATCAAGATAAAAAACGAAGATATAGTGTTCTTAGCTATCGCTGTCCACCATCTTGTCGTTGTCGATAAGTTTTTTCCTTACATCAAGCGACTCAATGGAGTTTCGCTGGCACTTTGATTCTCATTGTTAATGGACGCCGTAGATCAACCAGACGGCGAGAAGTTCTTTTCTTTCAGGGTATGCTTTTCAGTTTCAATAATGTTCCATTCTTTATTATTTTCTTCTTGTATCTTTATTGAATGTCTTGTTTTGTTTATCTCCTTTTCCTAAAACCTATTTTATTGTAAATTATTCCCCGTTTAAGGGCCCGGCATTGATTGACTTTAAGCCTTTTAATCTTGCTATTTCGGGAAAGTGGAAGCTGAAATCTTGCAGAGTCCGAGTGCGAAGCTTTTCGTCCGTTTTTGTCAGATCCCATAATTTGCACATGTACACACAACACACATGAGACACACGCATCCTTTGGTGGGTGAGAGTGAAGTTGCCAGATAAAGGTGGAAAGGGAAGCTTAGGGAGCTTGGCTTATCAGGCAGAGCCAGGAGGAAAGGCCAAGATAGCCCTGGCAAAGGGATAAAAAGGCCACGGAGGATGAGATGGTTTTGAAATGGGTTGGATGCTGGGCGCTGTGGAAAGTTGCTCAGGAGGTAGTCTAACGTTTCGGGGCGGCAGTTTTGGAAAAGGGGGGGGGGCGAAAGCAAAGATGAGCTAATATTATATGGGACGCCGAGGCAGCCCGTGTGCGGGAGATAACCAGCTGATGCTGATGCTTCTGTCTGAACTGCTCGTGTGCTTCTGGCAGCATGGGACGGAGATAAGATAAGCACTTAGTTATGCAGAAACCCTGTGAGAGATATGAAAAGCTGGCTTGCCATCAGTGCCTTTAGTAAGGTTTCGTGTACTTGGCACCATTAAGCCTTCTGCGTACACACACACACAACGTTCCTGAACAGGGATTGTTGAGAAGGATTGCGCTCGCACAGAATTTTCGAAACCATGAAGGCGGACTCGAAACCCTCGAAAAAGATACCGCCAAGAATTTAGAGATGCTGCTCCAAGTCTCTCATGCCTTTGGAATAGCTCACAACACGGCCGTATTCATGATTTGGGTTCAGAGGGAGTCATGAAAGTTTCGGTGGGGTGAGGGGTACCATGCAAATTTTTGGACATTCTCCTATGTTCGCCACTCAAAACTGAAAACAAACTTAAAAACCCCTACCGCCCTGGTTACGGGCTTTTCTCACAAAGACTCTTGTTTTGTCCCCCTCACACTCCCAACTCAAATGTTGTTAGTAGTTTTAATTGAAACTTCTTGGAGGGACGGACAAGGCGGAGGATCTTGCGAGTTTCCTAATCCTTACCAACTGAATCACTTGGGGAGTAAGAGCTTATTGTTTATAGGAGAGATGAAAGGACACGGACGTACGCGAAAAGTTTGAAATTGCCTGAGTTGGTATCCCCAATGGGAAACGCGCTTTAAATCTCAACTACATAGGAACAGTTGTTTTTTTTTTATTCTCGAAGAAGTGAAGACAAGAAAAAGTTCTAAGCGCGATTCCCGGGGTACTCTGATTCAATAAAAGGAGCAGGAATCAGATTATCGGAGATAGGTTCTATTGTTCAGAATTTTGATTGCATGGGTGTTGTCTTAACTTGACAAGAAATATCCAAAAGACAGGTACTGCAGGGTGTGGTTCGTAAGTTCACATTTTACTCAGAGGAAGCTACAAGTTTTAAAATTACGGGATGAAGCGCAGAAAACTTTGCTGTTGTGTGTGAGAATAGATTGAAAAGAAAAGAAAAGCAGAAAATATTGGAAAAGTAAATTAACTCTTCCAGTTTGCCATTGTTGTCTGATGCTAAATGATCTAGTTTGTTTTGAAAAGACAAGAGCTTTCGATGTTTAGAAAATGGTTTTTAAGTCTACACGGATTGGGTTTGGATAATTTATTAGCCAGTCTTATGTCCGAGTTAGCCCCAAGAACCCTTCGGATTTTACGTACATAATTAACAACTCCTGCCCGTTGACGATGGTGCGCAGCGGCGTCGCTTTCCCCTTAATACGTCGTTTTGCTACCAGTTTTGGATGGCGAAATCCGAGCAATAAGCTTATTATATATTGACTTCTGACGTAAGCGAACTACAGTCTGGTCGAAGATCTACCGGCTGGGCGTTGGCTAAAACCTTGCATAAATCCTGTAGGTTTTCAGTGTATTATATAAAGGCTGTACAATTTTCTGAGGAACGCCACTATGCGCTTTTCTAGCCTTTTGAACTGTTTTAGCTAACGACACATTTTTGGTTGGCATCCTTCAATTTAGTGCAGCATTATAAGGGAGTTTAATAAGCTTGCATAAGACGAGGCACATAGTACAGGTCATTAGAGGTACAACTGTCCGAGCGACATGATGTGTGGTTCTCACGGTTTACCACAAAAAGTCCTAGTGAAGGTTTAGACCTTTTTATCCAAACGAACACCTTTCACAGAATATGAAGCAATAATCGACTACACTATGGTATTACTTTCCAGACAAATTATAACACTTTTGCTAATTTTTTTCGCATAAAATGACAACCGGAATAAACGGCGGCTGACCATTTGCGCCTCTATCGGCGCCTCTTCTATGTAAACTTATTCCGGCATTAGCTTTTTTTTAATGAGTATCTGGCGTAGGCTCGCGCCTATTGCCACTATCTATATTTCTGACAGTTCGGTTTTACAATATCGTGGTCAGTATTTCAGTCACAAGGGTGGCATTAGCTTTGCATTACGCCTTCAATAAGCATAAGGCTTGTTTTTTTATTACTGCAGATAAGAGCACGTGGGTTCTGAGCAGGTATGTTCCTACTAAGAGAATTAACAAACACGGAGGTTTTAATTTTTTATAATGTCTTTGTCATAAGAAACTGCCTGCAGCCATTGCTAATTTTCCCCATGAAACTATGAATTATGTTCAGGGTCCATGAATGCGTAAGCACATGTTGAATTGTATCCTTAGTACCAAAAACACTAAAGTTGGAAATTAAATATTAGGAGAGGATAACTAAACATGACCATAAGACTCTATACTTATATACCATAATTCTATTGTCGAAAAGAAGGTCTCCGCTACTTTGTGTTTGAGGCTTTACTAAACGTTGTTACTGCATTGTTAAGTCATCATTTTGCTTTCTTCCAAAACTAACGTTTGGTCCTTGTTGTAAGGATGTAATGTCACTCCGTCAAGTAGAAGTACAAGTTTGGTCCGTTTAGCAGATATACTTGTTTGGCTAATAATACAGGTAAACCACCTAATTGTAATACCGAAGTTAATACGTGTGGTGAAATGTAAAAGCCGAGCCTCGACTCGACCCTTTGCCAGGGGCGTCGCGACGGGCGCGGGGGATGTGGGGGGGGATGCACCCCCAATAATTGGTCAGAAAGCCGAATCAGTAATATTTTGGTCGTTGTCGGTAAAATTTGGAAATAGGAAAGATGTTTTCAAATTCTAGAGAAAGAATAAATGCTACTTTAATACTGTTTCAATACTACTGTATAATGGTCCGTAAAGAATGATCATAGTACAGTCGGTAAAATCTTCCTCCCCACTCCCACCCCTCCCAAAGAAACAAAAAAGGACCTCCTTGCGACACCCATGTTTAGCTACTAGCACTAGCTTTGCAAAAAAGACGCTACGCCTACGCCAAAACGGCGATTAGCAGGCGTCCGATGTTTTTTTTTTTAATAAGTAGCCAGGTTTTAAATATCTCGAAATGTTAAGCATAATCCTTGGTTTGGAATCAGTTGAAAAAGATGTTCACATAGTAGTGGCACCGGAGCCGAATATAGCTAGATAACTATCAATACTTTTTATTTGCTATCTTCCATAGTTATCTGAGCCACGAACCGAGAATTCCTTGAACTATGGAAGATACATGTCTAAATAAGGTATCTAACTTAAGTGGGCTAGCTTGCTTATGGATTCCATATTTCAGGCTACCATTCGTTAACTAGCCATTTGAATGATTTCTTTCCCGAACTAGAAAAGAATACAGTAGTAGGTACCATTTACAAATAACTAGAATTACCGCTCCGTCCAAGCGGAAGTGTATTATTCGTAATTCCATATTCTTGGGCTTAGGATTTGACAATCTGCAATTAGCAAAGCCAACACTTTATCACTGTCACTATGGCTACTAGAATTTACTGACGAAGTTTTCTTTAAAAGCAGAAAAAAAACTTTTGTTCTTCTGCCAGGCTTATACTTGGCGCCAGAACAACCACACTCGAACTGTAAAGTTGCATTTCCCCGCACTTTCTCGATGGAGTGTACCCAGTGCTACTGAACTTGCCCATGATTTCCAATGGAATGTGCTAAAAGCGCTCAGTGTAATCTTCCGAGAGGAAAACGTCATTAGAAAGCTTTATTACGGTGCACATATAGAAATTTCGGTGCGCTTGTACACAAAGCTGTCGATTGTATAAGGTTGAACCTTATGCAAAAGTATGGCGCGTTCTTGGACCAGTTCGTATTGTTCTTGGAACGCTCGGAGAAACACACATCAATGTATATTTGTATAATGTATAAGTGTCTCTTTTTCTGCAAGATATTGAACACTATAGCCTAAAATGTTGTTCAATATCTTGCCAAATTACTCATACGTGAACTGACAGAACCCCTATACACTGTAAAAAAAATTGTAACATTACAGAGGTTTCACAAAAGTTTTCAGGTAATATTGCAAGACTATGTATGTAATATTGCCTACACTAAATTTCTTGTATTATTACTTTAGTTTAATCGTTTTTATACAAAGAATTCAAGGTTAATGTGTCTACCACGATTTATTTGTAAATTAATTTACTGCATGTCTCGTTAAAATTGCCATAAGATTGTTGTAAAATTACAAAGTGTTCTGTTACTGAATCTACTTTAAGTTTCTTCATAAAAATACTGCAACATATTATATTTTTAAGGAAATTTCACGTTGACCTTTACTCAAATATAAATTGTAAGAATATAAAGCATTTTTGCAGCCTCCTTTGTAAGAAACTATTGTAGCTTTTACACAATAATTCGTAAATTGTGTACAGAACTTTTCGTCAAACGAACTAACAAAGAAAATCTATTATTATGAAAGCTGTGCAGTACATGGATTCCATTAGAGTGGAGGTTCATAGTGAAGTAGATCTACAGCACGAAAGCGTATTCCAGATGGTATTGTCACAGTTCTTCTGCCAATAAATGACAGCGTTAAGCTAAAAAAAGGTGTTTTAGTTATTTTTGTGATCTCCGAATTATAAATACATTTTTTTACTTAGTTTATACTTTTGTTGGTAAAAAATAGTTAATTTCGGATAACGACAATGCTCGCTTAACGGCAAGTCGGAGGTCGGGCCCGGGCCCTTGCCGTTAAGCGAGTTCGACTGTTGGACTCGGCGAACGACGGAGGAGCTAAAAGTAATAAATAAGACAGCGTTTGACAGGAATGGGTAGTCGCAGCTACGTGAGTCCAGCGTCTTCAACTAATTTCCCACGCTACTCGAAGAGACACTAGTCATACGTGCCCAAACCCATACGAAAGGATTCATCCCTTCCCATTTTTGTTTTTATTAAACTAGAGCAAAGTTGCAACAGTCAATTCATCTTCAGCTTTCGAAGGCAAAGGTGCATGAAGTATCGCGAGCAAAATCTGTAAGTGAAGCGTTCTTTTAGTGGTATAAAAAAGCTACAGTAGGTGATTATACATTTCTCTAGTTTGAATATTTCAGCACAGATAAGCTTCTTGTTTGTTGTAATCTTTTGTTCTTATATGAAACTCACACAAGTACAAGATTTTTTTTACTTTGGACTTTTTTTAACGCCTCTTACCGCGAAAACTCATAATTTCCCATAATTATAATAAGTTCCCATAATTATTTTTAAAAAATATTTTTACAGGGATATCTTCCAGATTGATTACGTAAAAGGAACAGGCAGCAAAGAATAAAATAGTAATGCGCCATGTGAAGCTTGTAAGGCAAGACAACAAGAAAAATCGGAATATCCTTCCATGCTTTGAGATTTCGACTACTGCATTTAATTACATTATGAGTGTTTTCTTCGTTATTCGCACTACGTTCCCGACGTTTTGTATTGCAGAAAATATGGGCATTTCAACTTTGAAACTGTCCAACTGCTGGGTCCCACTTTCAAAAAATCTTGGCTATGTGGTCCAAAAACTCCTTTTTTTCCTTAGCCCGGGATAAGAAAACAAGGGAATTTTTTATCCAAGTCCTAATGCTTTTGGTCAGTTAGGTCGTAGCATTGTACAATATTTCGTTCTTTTCCCCAAACCTGTACACTCCAAAAGAAAGAAAGAACAGTCTGAAAGAT
>JAHZNP010000276.1:45954-85367 GCA_020615345.1 Triops cancriformis
GTTAATGAGTTCGAGTCATGTCCAATCAAATCAAGCTAGAATCAGTGTTATGTTGCGCTTGTTCATCCTGTACATTCCAACCACTTTTAAATGGCTGAAAAAATGTATGTGAGTCGTTACCCTGCTCGAAAGCAAGAGGGAAAGAATTTTCCTTTTTCAGTGTATCGCTGTCGAATAACGAAATTTTATGGCCTTTTTTTAAAGTTACCCAACGTATTATACAATACCAAATTACAACGAGTTTGCATTGAGATCAAATGTTTGCCACAAAAAATCCACAATAATGAACCCGAAAAATACAAATATGTTGTAATCTTACAACGTACAAAACAGATTTACAATATTTACTGTTCATAATACGAAACACTTTTGTGTAGTAGCTTTAAAGCTACACTCGTTATTTAACTATTAGTTTTTGCAAAAACACAACAGTCTCGTAAAAGTACGGATTTACTGGCTAAATCTACATCAATTTCTTGTAACAAATAAAACTACAATTTCTTGTAAAATAGCAAATTTTGCACTAAACAGGGTCACAAAAATTTTGTGTGATTTTACTTTAAACCAAGTGGACACTTTCACATAAGTAATTGTGAAATTTACAAAAATTTTAAGCAGTAGAAGTTACAAACACTAATAGATAAAAAACAAAAAGTTTTTGTTATGTAGTTACGTCGTATTTTTGTAGATTTGCATGGGTAATTGTAATAAGTTTTACGAAGACTTTAGTATTAAGTTTCACAAAGTTCACAGTAGATTTCTTTACAAGAAAAGTGGATGTTAAAAATTCTGCACAAGACCTTTTTTGTAAAAATACACTTTTTTTACAGTGTAGTCTATAGGGGTTATGTCAGTTCACGTATGAGTAATTTGTGATTCCATTGTGTAATAACCAAACCATCCCTAACACAGAGGAGCTTTCAAGAGACGGAGCTGACCCTCTTTTAATAATTTACGAGCCATATTCCTTTGCCTTACGGTGCTTAATCCAAGTCAGTTCTCGTAGGATGGATTGTGTGGTAGGTAAGAAGGGAGCAGGGGTGAGGTGACAACAGGGTGTACACGTACAGTCGACTATGTTCTTTACCTTACCAGGCTCCGTTTGCGTTTGTACGCTCCCGGACAATCCACTCCTTCCTGTCCAGTCACCCGAACGACGCCTGGCGTCGTCGGAGTCCGATAAGCTCTGGCAATTCCTTCTATGCCAGCTTGATCTGGGACGACGAACGAGTTAGAAGAGAGGAGAATCTGTATGTATATGCACTGTAGACATGGTAAGGGCTTGGGTAAATAAAGTGAATAGTTTCTGGGCTGGAAGGAGGAGGGTGGGTCAGGAGGTGGATTGGACCCGGAGCAGTGCAAGAGCCACAAGCAGTTGGGCCGCCTCAATAACGATTTTGCACTCGTCCTGCTTGTCCGCGGAAGTAATCATGACATTTCATCGCCTTTTGTAAAAAGCGCCGTTTGCTCTAAGCCAGTTCTCACCACCCTTACTGGCTGACAAAGCTAGATAACCAATGATGACTTGTGACCTCCACGCCCGTATCAGTGCCCGACCATGCCCCTTGTCTTCTTACGGCACACGTTGGGTCGTTTGACCCGCAGCGTCTTTAGCACATAAACGCCCGGGGAAAGAGAGAAAAATAAAAAAATGGCCTACTTTCGGAGACAAACATTTTCCTAGGAAAGAACGATTTAATTCTTTCGTGTGCTGTCCATTGTTCCTCGCCAGTGACCAGAATCTTCTGGTTTCCGAAGGAAGTCATTGAACACTTTTGACACCTTCCCAAAAGGTTTGAAAAGGCTTATATCCTAATCCCTCAACAACTTGACACCTTAGAAACAACCGAGTTACTCACTTGAGCCCAAAACCCTGTGTCGAAGATCACACTTTGACACGAGTCGAACCATTACACTCGAGCTCGAAAGAACTGCTTTTATTACCATCTTTTTCGGTCCTAGCTTTTCGGATTGTTTTCAAACGGGGGGGAAAAAGGAGAGAGCGGAAAAGATTTGACACTAGGCAACACTAGCGCGGTGGTGTGAAACGAAAGTCTACACTGTCTTACTCTGTGCGGTTAATCACACTGAATTAATGCGTTAATACTCGGTACCGCGTCAAGCTTGTTAATTAGCTCAATCCAAAGTCCTACGCACTGCACTTCACAGTTACGAAAGCTTGTAGGTAAATTGTGGCGTGAGGTCGCTAAATTCCCTTACGGGACATCTGGAGATGCACTGGGCTTGTAAACAAGATAAACTGAGCTTTACTAACGTGCTAACGCGGAGTAGGAATCCGAACTCCGTAATTGCAATCGCTTTTTCTCTCCAGGCTCGGAGCCAATAATGAACCTTAACAGGGGTTAGCATAAGCTCAGCGCCTTTTGGAGCTGTCAACTGAGTTAGCGGTGCTCAAATGGTGAGGATTTTGGGGGTTCGGCAAATGTGGGCGACAGTAACACAGTACTGCACAGTACCAGCAAGCCGGCAAGAAGTTCCAATTAAGCCAAAGCTGGTGCTTGTTTGATTGAATTATTTGTCGGAAGCTAAGGCAAACATGGCTTGTGCGAATAGTCCAACATTTTTCCCTCCCCCACCGAAAATTCACTAACCAATTTCCCATTGGGTGGTACTGTATATAGGTAGAAATTAGAATTGACTTTTGCCCACGCTGTGCATACGCTGGCAGAGGTCCGATAAGGTCCTTTGCAGGCGAATGCTTTCCTGATCGTTAATAGCTTTCGGCATGCTGCTGCATGTTGTAGATGGCTATAACATATGGTAGACACATTATCGCACGAGAGTGAGAATGTGAAGCTGCGCTGTAAGTTGTGGGTAGAAAGATTGGGCAAGCTCAACCGCTGGGGTGGAAGTTGATGTGTGGTGTCGTGTTAAGATTTGATTTATAAAAAAGAACATATGACATCAGTCAGTCGAGGGTATCGAGGTACAAGCCTTCAAAGTGGCCTCTAAGGTACGCCATTGCTACTAATTGGTCACAATGATTCTTTGTGGATAAAAACTGCAGAAAAAAAAGTGCTATGGGACTTATTTTTGACTTTCTGGTGGGTCAAATCCATTGAAAAGAGTGTGAGAGACGTGGGCAATTCACCCGAGAGAGAAGGGATGTGAGGTTTTGTGGTCGGGCAGCAAGAGTCTGGGGGTCTGAAGTGAAGTTAATGAAGTGTTGTCGTTACTTTTTAGCCCTGACGTTGCTATTTGCAGGACCTTACACTAATATAAAGGGACGTCGCAAGTTGCTTAAGGAGTTAGGTGCCGGAGCCAAGTCCGGTTGAAAAGGACCCTATCCACACCCATACGACTTTATATGGCTAACAAGGAATAGGGAATGAAATATACGGAAAGGAGAAATGGAGTTATAACCAGCTCCCCCCGAACCCCCCATATGTGAACGGAATAACAGCAAGAAAGGGGAGGGTTTCTTCACTAGAGGGGTTGAAGGTGGGGGGTGCAACTTTGCAGCACGCGAATCTGCCAAATACGATCAATAAAGCCTGGCACAAAACAGTCAAACGCACTTTGCACTTGGGACGTTTCACGAGTTTGGGAACAGTTTTCCATAGGGACTTCCGAACCAACCTATACCAGCTGAATTCTCTACCTATACATCTTTCTGGCTCGTCTTTCGCAAATACACATGTAGAGTTTTAAACTCTCTGCCTGGACCGCGAAAAAAAAATACAAGAACTACTGAAAAAGATCGCTGACAAACATCCCATTTACAGGCCGCTATAACTTCATGTATGCCTGGCCCCATTATGGAAATCCATCTAGGTAAACAGTCTGTGCTGAAATCAAGATCTGTTGTACAAAAACAGACGACTCTCCAAGACAAGGTTGAACCTTCTATCCTGTTTGAACACTCACACACATACCCCCCAAAAAAATCATGTTATTATAGCCTAGCGATGCGTAAGCGTTACATTCGCCTTTTTTGAAGTTTAATTTGATCGGAAATTAGAATGAAAGGTGATAGTACTTTTGTAGGTAAAGGTATTTCGATCTAATAAACGGGCTAATACAGCACGAATGACCAGGTTAAGGCGTAGTACTGTTACGGCGAACGTTCTTGAGAAATTCAGTGAATAGGGAAGGAAAGCTAAAAACTTGATTGTCGAGTTGTACAATTCATACAAGGGTGATTAACAGCTCAGTTCTCTGAACGCCTTCGTATCTTGCAAAAAGAGTCGTCGAGTTTGTTGGGTTCAAAGTGAGTTTACGTTTTTGTTATAGCGAGCGACGACAAGCAAGCGATTTACGTGGAAGGGGAAGACGGAGTTATTTAGCCCTATGATGATGGTCTGTCACGATAATGTGTTTGTGCTTTGATAGCAGAAGGTGATGCTTTCGCCGGTAATGTTGCCCCTTGATGCTGGATGATGTGAAGCTCGAGCGATAAGCAAGCTCGCACCGTTGCCAGCCAAAGGAAGCCATTCGAAGTCTTTTCGCCTTATCAACACCCTGTACGTCGTATCACTGTATAGCGACGTATAGAGAAGTCCAGTATCTAGCTGGAAAAAACGTAGGATACCAGGGTGTCTATACTCTTTAACGTCGTGACCTTACATTGCTTTGCTACTGTGCAGGTCTCCCGCGTAACTGTCTAATGTCCTTTTTCGATCCCATCTTTTACCTCTCACTCTTTGCCACCTTCACATTGAGAAGAAAAAGCAAGCGAAAAAAGGGGAAAACATACCCTCCGAACTATCCCTCGTCAAGCAAGATGCGACAGCATTTTATGCCATGGGTCCTGAATTGCTTGATCTTTTTTTTTCAGCGACATCTTTATTCGATTTACCATGGTTGTAACGACTTGGTAAGCAATACGCATGGAAGCCAAATACCAGTGGCTAGTCCAGCAACTTCGCCACTTGTTCAACCCTTGAATGGCCATTAGACGTTTTTCCGTATGTAATAATCAACACCCGAACTTTTTTTACCGTAGGGGGTTAGGCGAATCAGCGTTTTGTCTCAAAAACAGGTTTTTAGAGACTTAACTGGAAAGGTGAGTGACGGACGTGAGTTACACACATGATTTTACTACACGAATATGAGGTATCAGAAAGGACCTGTTTTACGGGGTTAACGGCCATCGCACCGGTCAGCCTATGTTCCAAGCACGACTTCCTGAACTTGGATAAATTAACTAAAGTTGGGTAAAATGCTCCTTTTTCTTTGGCTAGATGGTGGAAAAGAAGTAGATTTTGAAGCCAATTACAAGTCAAAATACATAGACGGAATAGTTTTCTAGCGTATTTAAGTGTGTCTACTATTTCATTAATCAATGTTTTTCTAGCGGTTAGTGTTTTACTGTCACGGGCTTCAAGTAAAAAGTTTTCGTATAAGCTATCGGGCAATTAAGAAACGGGTCGCAGAAGCAGAGAATTTCTGTTCGTCCTTTTCTTCTTGTTTCACGTACATACTACGCGATTTATCTCAGATAGCTTTAACACTAGATACAACTTGTGTTCTTGTTCGCATTGCTCGCTCTATAGAGAGGGGCACTGCACTTTTCGTTTTGCTCACTTTTGACATGCAAAATCCGCGCCGATAACGAGCTAAAGCCCAAGGGGGCCTATCTAAAGGACACGACACTTGGGTGTCAGAGTGTGTTGCCAATAATGCCCCGGAGAAGCCAAATGACTTCAAGCAGACTTTCCATAGATGCGAGGTGAAAAGTATGGTCACTTACGACTGAACTTGCGTGGACGATTTTTCAAAATGGGCTTAATCTTCTTTTTTTTACTGAAGTTTCGTGACAGTTACGTTTCTACACACTGTGAGAACGTCGTAGTGATTTTTTTTATTTGTTAATTAGCTGTCTTAAAATTTCAGTTTCAGTTTTTTTTCAGAAAAGTATAGTCACTTACGACTGAATTTGAGTGGACGATTTTTCAAAGTGGGCTTAATCTTCTTTTTTTTTTACTGAAGTTTCGTGACAGTTATGTTTTTACACACAGTGAGAACGTCGTAGTGATTTTTTTAATTCGTTAATTAGCTGTCTTAAAATTTCACTTGAAAACAGTTAATTACGGAATTGTTGTTTAATAAATTCGAAGCCTTCTCATACGTTCATTATGTGTAGAAACATTACTATCACAATTGTTTAAACAAAATGTATACCGCTTTGCAAAATCGCGAATCCATATTCGACCATAAGGGACTTGTTGTTTGACCTGCCATCTATGAGATATTGGAAGCTCAATTGGCTCCTCCGTGGCCTTAGCAAGTTCTCGAAAACTTTCCGCTGGAACGAATGCATCTGGTATTTGCCGAAGATACCTCTCCTCACCAGGTACAAAAATGTGGAGTATGAACCTTGGCGTAAGAACAAAATATCCCTGTTAAATTTTGCCCTCTAAGCTACCCCCGATTTTGCCCTTGAATACATCCTCGTTTGCCTGATAAAATTTCTATCCTCTTTGCGATCTGTGCAAACCCATGAGAAAATCTTTCCTCAGCTCAGTGAACTGTGAGGGTGGCTGTTCGTAAAACCCTATCACTCAATTAAAACAGCTAACCTTATCTAAACACTCTTAGGACAACTTAAAAGTCGGAGTCGAGAGATTTGGGAGAGATTTGAACTGCAACTGTACTACAACTATCTCTCAATTAGATTACACTATGGTCTAGCGACATGAAAGAAATACTAGTTCATATAAAGAGAGCCTTTGTCACCAGAAGCGAATTAGCCATGAACTCGAGATTCTCTTGCAACATCGGAAATGGTTCACAATGTTTCTTATCCATTAATGAAGAGATTACCCAGAAAGTTATGAAGTATTGGTAGGGTGAAATTATATGAAAGTAATTTGACGTGTCCTGCTTTGGGTACGGCGTATACTATGTCTGGGTAACTTGAACTTTTTTACCCAGGGGTAAATCTATCCTAGATCAGTCGCGTGGTATGAACGAGGCGTAGTAATAAGAGTGCTCTCATGTGAAATCCAACCCCCGGGACTGAGAGATTCTTGAGCTATTAGAAGGCTGATAACGAGTGTATCAATTACTAGCAAGTTATACCACCCTCACTGATATGCATCGCAGTTCGTAAGTACAATACTTCAAACGTTGCTGCGAGGGGGGGCGACATGGGTGTCTTATTGTTTTGGCCTTAGGGACGCTATGCCGGTGCTGTCCCACTCATCAGGATGGAAAGTGGGATCTATGACGGCGTCGTATTCTCCCCTCTAATACTGACGAAGTGTATTGTGAGTTGGTTTGGTCCAACTCACGAGAACCATCGTGAACAAAGTTCCAGCAATTGATAGGCTAGGCTGACGGCAGCATCAGTGGGTAGGAAAGCACGTATTTCTTTCAGACCATGGCTTCTCGTCTTGGAGACAGCAAGTTTTTTTTTGCGTGTGCAAAAGAGACAGACGTTACTTAAAGCCCAAGTTAAGAGAAAAGAACGCTTAGATCAAAAGAGGAGGGCAACGAGCTTGTCGAATGACAATAGGGAAGGACCTTACGAGAATGACACTGTATGGGGCTCCAATTCTCAGTGACGAATCCTATTGTAAAGGCGCGACAGTGCAACTGCGGGGGAACGCAGGAAGGTTTTGTGGCAACTCGAGGACCCCCGAAAAGCTGGTGAAGGACTTAAAAAGCGTCGTGGATTGGCGACTTTGGGAGAATCAAGTGCTTGCTACTTGATAAATATGATAATGAAGAGGCGAACCGGTTAGGAACACCTCGATTGGTTCTACATCTTGCTGTCCCCAGGCTTTACTGGCTGCCATCACACACAAAAAAAAATCCAAAAAAATTTCCTAAAGGAAAACTAAAGCAATGCACTTATCGTGGATGTAGTGAGACCCCCGTAGCCAGGGAAAAACACACAAAAGGCAAGGCAGTGATAGAAATAAAAAAGTGTAGGCTAGATAAAAACCCACAGTTTAAGGAATTGGTATATGGTTCGTTGTAATGCGTGAAAGGATTCCGGCGTAAGACAAAGCTGTGCGGTGCCCTGCCGCAACCTTTTCAGGAAAGAGGGAAAAATCAAAGGGAGTTGGTCATTCAAGAAAGAGCCGCGCACGTTGCGACGGTACAACAACCATCACAGGCAACAAAAAAAAGGAGGGAGAAAAAGGGAATTGTTGTTTCTTGATGGCAAATCCAGATTATGCTAAAGCCATACAAGGTCCGGCAGGTCAAAGAGGTACGCACGTTCTGTTAAAAACTTTCCAAGTTTTTTTCGCCTGAGACTACAGAATAAGGTAATAGCGATTATACAAAGATTTTAAAATTCGGGACCGTAACTCAGCAACTCAATCTTAAATAGACATACACACTCACGCATCGACAAAAAATGAGTCGAAAACTTGTCTGCTCAGTGATGGATTCTGGATAAGACGACAGAGACAGAGACGGGACAGGGAAAGGACACCGTGGACGTTTAAGTACTATTTTACATGTGCTAACGGGGAAAATCTCCAGAAAGAAAAAGAAGCTCAAAAAAAGAAGATAGACTTTGTCTTGCACTGTATATAGAGATGTGAGTGAACGTATATATGTGTGTGTGTGCTTGGGAGACTTGGGCTCGGGTTGGGTTCTGTTTATCGAGGTCCCTCATCTGCATATCATGGCTAGCCATCAGTAACACACCCCAGTTCAGAGAAAACGTCTCATTAAAATTACCGTAAGATAAAGAAAGAAAGAAAGAAAAAACTTTATCCTTGCAAAACTCGTCCAGGGCTCCGGAAACTTTTTCTGTCAATTACTTCTTGCCGTTAGTTTTTCATCCCTCTAAATGAAATTTTTTTTCTCAGAACGGGTAGTAATAGTTATTTCGTAAAACAGATCCGTGGCAGGTTTTTTTTAGGGACAGGTTTTGCGTGAATGCCGTCAATTCAACGACTACTGTATCTCTGCATTTTCTATTGGTTTGGCATAATTTGTGCCACTGCTAACCCCCCTCTCAATTCGACACTTTCGCACATTACGTTACAATAAAACTAAATATATTTCTTTTAGGGCCACTCAAAATTGATTGTATAAGACATCCAGGAGAAAAGTCCTTGACCATTTAGGCGGAAATCTCATGGGTCATCTTGCGAACTCCAACATGCACCAGTTTCTCAACTGTACGTCATAGTTTTTGTTTCGCTTGAGGAAACGGGATGGTTTTAATTGGAACTCACGTGCAGGAATTGAAAAAAAGTAAATGGTCTGACGCACACTCAATGCACAAACAATGGCAATCTTTCCGTACAAGAAAGGCAAGGTTAATAATAAATATGATAATGGCGACGGTACTAAAATAGATACCTGGCACGCTTAATTAGTGTCCTCTTTTGCATAAGATGTAGAATGTTGCAATAAGTAGAACTTCATCCCCCTTACCATCCCCCAGCCACCTTCTCCTCTTATCGGAACGTCACCTTCCCCACTTTTAAATAGCGACTTGCTCGTACCTAGGAGAGTACACCGATTTGAAAACCCCTTATCGCATTACGTGATCCTCTTTCCTCCTTGCTCTTAGCATCCTCCCGATCCCCAACATTCTGATGGACATTTAAGGCCTGACGCTATCGCTTAATGTCTTCCTCGTAGCCTTTTTTAACGTTCTTACGGGATCACCAAACTTGCTTCATGACATTTGTCTCGTTCACCTTGTTGGAATTCTTGCATATTCCCTCTTACACCACATAACTGAAGTTCACCTTCCTTTCTTTCTTGGAGATTTTCTTTCCTGGACTGGAGATTGCGTTTTCGGGATAAATTAATCGAAAGCTATTTATGGCGTAACAAATGGTTTCACTCTTTCTACGTCTTCTGGGATGAATATGTATTAGTAAGCTAATAAAAATCGGTCATTGTTTCACGTAGAGCTCCATAATCCACGTTAACTTACAAAAAGGGCAGCAAATGGGCAATGAATTGTAAATAAAGCTGAGTATGCGTTTATGTTATTTTCTCTAACCATACCAATCGAAAAATAGAAAAGTTAATTTAAAAAATGTAAGAAATAATAGAAAAATAGGAGAGTTAATTAAAAAATAAAAGGATTAATAGAAAATTAGAAAAAATTAATAGAAAGAGGCACTAATTGAACACCCACTCAGTTTTGTGTTTCACAGATTTGTCCCCTTGTCCTACCAACAACAATAAAAAAGAGAAATGAAATAAAAAATGACGGCCAGAAAATTAAACCATACAGAGATCAGATTTAAGACTGGTGTAAGGTCGGAAGACTTCTGTCCGCTGCCGAAGACCTAATCACTGCATACCATCAAAGTTTCAGAGCAAATCCGTAACCTGCAGATTGAGGAAAATTATTTTACGTAGCTAAGGCAAGGGCTTGTGTTTCATTCTTAAGGTTTTTCTTCAGAAAAGAAAGAAGGGATAAAACAGAGGCTTTGCAAGGGACGGACTAAGAGACTATTTATCAAGATAATGTCTTAAGGCATTGGATTCCACAGTGGCATCGCACAGGCATCTGAGTTAGGTTGCATATTGGAAACACACCTTGTTCCGTCCTACTTTAAAAAAAAAATAAAGGTATAGGTGGGAGGCATTGTGAGTATTGTTCGTTGGATATAATAGGTTTGCCTTTCTGTGAAGGATTTTAATTGCTTGGAGCGGGTTACTGGTTGACGAGTTTTTTAGGTGAGAGAAAAAGATGAAAAATGGGGCCGGGCAATTGTAAATTTCGAAGGTGCAAGCAGTAGCCAAGTAAAAGACCGTTTTTCTTTGGGGAGTGTTGGAGCCTTTTGACTCCGCCTTTCTGATTGAGGGAGAGAATGGGCCATCTCATTTGCATAATCACATCCTTTCTGACGGCGTGACGAAGGACTGGCTGCTGAGTCGGAGGAGCTTGAGCAGTGCAACGCTGCTTAGGAGACGAAGAGAGAGAGAAAAATGATGTACAACGCGGCTTCTGTTTTCCATTATGAATGCTGATAGACTTTCAGCCCCAACCCCAATATAGCCAGCAGAAGGTAGGAAAAAAGAAGCATTGGACGTTCTAAAAGGCCTCCCACTAACCGAAAGCTATCGCCGAGTAAATATTGCAACAGCTCACCGTGCGGTGTCCGTCCTTACTGCACCATTGTTAACACATACATGTTATTATACTTTTATACCTGCGGGGAACCTGGTGCTCGTCTTGCCATACTCAAGTAATAGACTTGGTGGATGGGAGATAGGAGAGAACCAGTTTTCAAATCAGGCAATTTGACGCCGAGGTGGTAAGAGATCTTTTGCGGGACGATTGAGAAAAACGTTCGTTTCATTTGTGAATGGTGTTTCTTTTCCTAAATAGCAAACATTTCGGGAGGTCTCCTTGCATTACCAAAACCCTCAATTGGGCTCAGAGAATTCATTTTCTTGAGTTGCCGCCCTCGATTTAAAAGACATTACGAAGCAGCCTCGTTTTAGTGCCCTGGCGTTAATGAGACGTAGGCTATACACGATGTATACAATAGAGCCTGGTAACGTAACGCACGTAGGCTACAGTCGCGTTCCAGGAAATCCATCTTTTTCATTGTGGGCCGCAAGGGTTGGAGCAATTTGACAATAATGCGATAGTACATGTCAAAAATAATCACCGACAAAGCGTTGTCGGAGGTAGCAATAATTTCCTATGACAAGTCGTACGTAAGAGGCGTTCAATCCTTTTTTGTAAAATGATAGTCCCCCCTGTTTTTAGCGAAAAGTTTGCGTTGGTTCTCGGAACGGGGTTAGAAGAAGAGAATTATCAAGTGGTTCAATAACTCCTAGGACAAATCTGCACACATAGGAAAGCACGCTATTGTCCCTAAACTTATTGGCACGCGTGAAAGGTTGCTCTCCTCTCAGAGAAAGGGGTAATTCTTGACGGTGGGTACGATATTTACGGAGGCGTTCTAAGTACTAAACTTGGTCTGGGAGTCAAGAGTTTTCCGGTTGAGGTTTTCTGATAACGTTTCCCAGCTTCAAGATCAAGACTGTCGATATATTTTTACTGGATCGTGGAACCGTGCAACTCGTTTCTGTTCGAACTGAGAGATGAAGTAGTTTATGTTGAAACTGGAACCAATCCCTTATCCAAATTAAGGTCTATGCGTTGGGGAAAAAAACCTCAGGAGCTGGCTTTGCTGTGAATATGGACCTCATCGTAAGGAACGCTTGGCGTATGTTTTTACCTTGTCTCAAATCTCCGCCCATAAGCGAATTAGCCGTCGGCCACTTCAGCTACTGTAATAATTTGTTACCAGCATGAAGGAAAGATAAAAAAGCCCGTTGTGCTTTTTGGGTTTAGGCAAATGTCTGATGCGTACAAGCTGCACGGAGGAAGTAGAAGAAAAAGAAGCATCTCATCATTGCCAACCTGTTTGATAACCTGCTTGATGGCTATCGCTCATATAACGTTGGCCTCGCATTCGTGTTTTATACCTCATTCCGATGTATAGCTTAACTAGCTTAAGAGCTGGTCCTTTTTCCAGAAAGGGTGGGCATACGGGGCTGCCAAACCTTTGGCTATGCAACTATTTGGGTTTGCTTCCTTCTCCTCCTCCCTCCACCTCGCCATTTTCTATCGAAACTGACGCTAACGCACAGGAGCAGCAGGCTTGTTGTTTTAGTCGTTCATGCAAATGAACCGAAGCCTGCCCCTAGAGCTGCTGGGTTTCGGGAGAGAGAGAGGAGAGAGAGAGAGAGATGGCGGGGAAATGGGACGGTAGCAAAGGAAATTGAAGGTGTTGTTGATTTACAGTCCGTGGACTCGCGTTACAATCTAAAGTTACTTTTCTTCTTTTTTTCTGGGTGCAGGAGCTTGAAATTAGATTTGCTGACAGGGAAGAGGAAGGTAATCGTAAAGAGTAGAATTGACGACTGCAGTATGCACTCGTACTATCCACGAAAAGCTAGTCATACGCGAAATGGTATGATAAATTTGATCAACATAACTCTCACTTTTCCGCGGAATCCTGTTGGCAATACTTATCCTGAAACGGCCTTTAATTAGAGACGTTTATCACCCTGTGTGCTCATCACACATTGCTTTCTTATTTGAATTTTGCTAGTTACGCTTTAGCGCGTTACCTCTTGGAAAAGGAGAGGGAGTTAGGAATCTTCATCATATTCATGGAAGACAGGCTCCATTTCCGATTTTGATTAGCAGCAAAGGGTTACAGAACTAAAGGTTGAGCAAGGTAGGGGATAAAACGGATCCGAGAGAATGTATGGCAAGTTTTGTACAGCAGGTATAACTCCTTAGATGGTTGGATAGAAGTATGAAACACTAATGAGCTGCAATGTCGCACTGGGCATGTGAGTTGCAGGAAACTGATCGATAACGTCCGCGGGGAGTTTACAGGACAGTGGGAGGGTTTAAAGCCTGCTTTTGCTTTTGCGATATGGCTCCATGTGTACATCACGAGCCTTTGTTAGAAATTCACCCCTTTCCAAAATCTTCCTTCCGAACTTTTTGTGTATGCTTTTAACCCAACCTCTTTTATGCAAAAGACTCTCCCTCCCTGTCGAACGCCACCAACTTACGCATGGGCTCACGGAGCCTCCACGGCCCCCTTGCATGATTGTCTTTCCACGTTCCCTACTCTTATTTTCTTATTCAACACTTGTTTCCTGGCACCTTTAGTCCTCTCTTAAGCACTACGCCTTTCCCCTTTCGTGCGTTCTCCCTACCTAAAATCTTCCACGTTCATTCGCGGTTCGTGCGGAGGCCATAATAGCTAATTCAAGACTTGTTTGAAGTTGCGACCAAGGAAAGGGGGGTGTATGTACGTGTGTGCGTCCCCCTTTCTAGTACTACGTTTCTACGGGGTTTAAGCTTTAGGCACAACACTTGACATCGATCGCGATATGATTACAAGCCTTACCATTGCGGTCTATGTACGGAAAGATAAGGACCTACAAATGAAGAGGTCCTTTTTTCATGACTTGGATAATAGGACCGCGAAAAAGAAGTTTGCATTTCTTCCACCCCTGCCTCCTGTCCTGTCTTTTATTGATAAAGAACGTGTTTGGGGGGATGCAACCTCTCTTGACGTGTGTTTACTCTCTCGTCCTTTCCAGGAGCGTCCTTTTTATGAGAGATGTATAAGAAGATTAGTGATGTGCCAACGACACACATCAAATATTCGCTGCCTCGACTTGTCGTTCGTCCGTCAACTCTTCGTTTTTTTTTGTTTTTTTGGGTCTTATAAAGAGCTGTAATATGACATTTCGTACGAAGACAAAAATGAACCGACATAATGTGTCGTAGAGGTAAGGACGGCAATAACATGTTCGGGATCTACTGCGCCGCGTTGTATAGAAGACAGAAGCCGAAACGAGAGGAAGATAACGGGAATATGTGCAAGTAAGACCAAGTGAAAGAGAGATGAGGGAGCAAGAAGAGAAGGAGCGAGACTAGGTGCAGCTAAGCAGCACGCGCAAAAGGCTCGGGTTTTAGCTCCAGTTTGGGGTAATGCGAAGACTTTGGGGGTTGTATTATCCATGCAGCGTGTCTTCGGAAATTCTCGAGCAGTGCAACTTATTCCTTGTCCTCACCACTTCCTCCTCCTCCTCCTCCGCTCCCCCTCTTTTCTGCGACTCCCGCACTCATGAGTTCTTGTCTTCTTCTCCGGAGTTGAGTTGCCAATGCAATTAAGCAGGGCGTTAACGACAAGACTTGCAACCCTTCAACTTGGGGTAACCAAGTTAAAGCAAGGGTAACGAGCGAAAAGGTTGGACACTTCCAACCAACCAGTTATGTATATATATATACGGTGAATTATTAATATAACATATAGAAAGGTGAATCACTGCTGATTTTAACCCTCCCAAGATCCTTTTTCAGGTACAACTTGCCTTGAGGAAAGAAACACGTGCTTTGGAGTGTAATTCGTGCGTGACGCTAGACTAAAACACGCGCCGTTCCTTCTGTATGTGTCCATGGCGAGAAGTTTTTTGGGAGGCATGTGTGTATGTGGGGATTGCCAGTCCTACACATAATGGGTTCCTTATAGTGGAGTTGCTAAACAGTACGTGCCACGAAAAGCTGAATGGAGAAGAATCGGGAAATTAGTGGAAACCTAATTATTAAGTCCATGAACCTAGAAAATGGGCTGAAAACGTTTTGTTATCCGAGGGAAGGAAAGCTCGACTATTGTCGGTTTGTAGCGTGTTTACTACATGCTGTTATACCGTTCTTTTTGTTGCGTACCGAAGTTTGTAAAAAGAAAGAGCAGTAAAAGTCGTTGTCCGGGGAGTCAGTGTGCTTTGGCGTTTGTTGGTCTAACAAAACATTTACCGATGGTGCGGTTCTTACCGTGTGTGTACGGTTTCATTAATTCAGGTAGTCAGCCAGAATGTGACATTGTTCCCCTACTCTGCCAAAGGTGAAACAGTTCTCTCAGCGGGGATTCTGCTCAAGTGAAAAAGAGAGCTTTTTGTCTTACGACAAGGCACAGCTTGAGCATTCTATGCGTTGCAAGTTCAATTACGTAGTCGCGAGGGAAGAGACGTGAAAGCGAACAAGATGTGGGTGAAGGCGAGGGGGGAGGAGGCGGTTGGTCGCCGGCGAATATCTACGTAGGGTCGCCTTGTTTACATTAATGAGGGATGTAAGGCGTGTATCAATCAGATGGCTAATCTTATCATTGGTAACCACATGGGAAGTACCGTCTGGCTATCTTCGTATGCGTCGAAAATGATTGTGAAACTTCCTCTCAGCTGTGAGTGTAGACGAGGAGGGATAAGACCATTTCACGTCTTTTCAGAAGCCCCAGAGATTTTTCTCGAAATTCATTCGAGTGTGCTTATCGTTGTTGTATAATGGGTCCCAAACTTGAGACGCCAAGAGTCGCCTTGAGATTGGAGCTGCAAATCGGTTGACGAATTAGCTGCGTTGGTTTTTCACTGTAACACCAATGGGTTCACTATGTGATCAGGCAACAAGACGACGATACAGTCTTGGGTATACGAAAGATCCGAAACCTGTATGAAAAGCGCCAGGGCCTATAGAGAAAAACAAGTGCGGTGCTGGACAGCGGATCAAGTTTTTGGTCCTAAAAACCTCCCAGAATCTCATTTGCATATTCCAGCATTGGTAAAGCCATTCTACAACGATGGCTGTATAGGGCCACGCTTTGCGTCTGGACTGACCAGATCACAAAGATTATTTTTTTCTTCCCGAATTCAAAATTCTTACTCTCCACCGCTCGGTTTCGATAAGCAAAACAAGACAGGAGAAGGGCGCAAGGAAGTATAGAAATCTTTTGGGAAGGGCTAATAAGAAAAGAAAAATGGAGACGAAATCAGAACTTATCTTTAAAAAATAGGAACAAGAAAACTAAGCAGCTTGTGCAGCAAAACTAGATCGGCAGCCAACCGCTTTTATTAGGGCATTCAACGTTAGCGTGTCATTTTCTACGTTGTGTAAAACGCGTGAATTTTTTTGGCCTAATGGAGTCTCTTCGCGTAGGAAATCCAACTAGGCGCAAAAATCAGTTGACGAAGAAACGGCCAAAAAAGGAAGAGCGTAGAGATTACCAACACCTGCTTGTATACTTTTCATGGCTTTCTGGCCTGCAGAAATAACGATGGCAAAGGGGCTTTACTATTAGTATCCACGACACCGTTTTAGCACACGATTACTGTTTTCCGAGTTCAGCCGCTTGGATTTTGAAGAGGAAAGTATAAAACGCAACCATTTTACCACAAAGAGCATTTGACAGTGCGATATGCGTTATAGGTTCTTCGGACAACGTAATGATGAATTGAATAATGAAGTTAAAGGCTTAGTACTCACGTTTGAGAACTGGTTTCGGATGGCTCTGTTTGCGACGAGACATCCTTTCTCATGTACCCACTACACCATACTAAACACAGAAAGTCGTAAGCTGGTTGCAGCCTGAGTGAGTGGCAGTCCATGCCATGCTACGGAGCAGTCGTGTCTCGTGCGGCTGATGAACGCCCCGAAAGGCTCTTCCAGTCCAGGGCAGCAGCACGACAACGCGAAAGACACAACAGTCCAGAACGGCTATGTGCCCATGCGTGCCTGTTTGTGTAAACCGACACTTATATTCACTTGTAGTCATACAGAAGAGTAACTACTTATCAATTTTGCATCATCTACAATGAATCAGAACGTTTTCCGTGGAATCTCGCGTGTAGTTTTGTCTGTTTTAAAAAAATGCCTTACCTAAACCATCTGCCTTTATTTGCTCGGGTTATTTTTTTCAGAGTTTAGTTTTCCAAAAATCAAAACAGTAGCTAGCACAGCTATTAAAAGGGAAAAAAAGTAAACTAAAGTAATAACGTTAAAAGGCTTGAACCAGTATTGTATTTGTACTAGGCAACATTCCAAGTACATCGTTCCAAGCTCAAGAGAAGGAACTCGCCAAGACATTGGATAACAGATAGCAAGAACATTTTCCATGAGTTAAATAGACTACGTTGGTTGTCGTTTGGGCTGCAATGAGTTTTTCTTTCTGTGGTTGCTGCTACACGGAATTATAAGTTTTTTTGTCACTGGCAAATAAGAGCGAGGGGAAAGCAGAAAGGCAACAAATGCGTTTTGCTATTCTATTTTGTACTGTAATACATGTAACCTTTGATATCCGTTGTAGTTGTAAGAAACAGGAGTTGGGGACAACATGGATAGACGGGTACATGCGAGCCTTACTCCGTAGTCTTATTTTTCGCAGAAAGTGATACACAGGCATAGCTCGAGAAATCCACACTAATGCTGATTCTTGTTGCTGTTGCATTGTTTCTTTTACAAACGAAGGCGTTCACCGTCTTGCAAACGGCGAATGCGCTCGCCAGCCGCTGCCTCGTCTTCGTCCTCTTCGTCTGCTTCACTTGCATCTGCCCTTTCAAGTTTCACGGCGCTGGTGCTGGTCTCGGCGGAATCTTTCAACAAGGCATGCAAATCAATGCCTTCCAAATTCATACCATGTACTGAACCTAGAAAAGACCAAATTGCAAGAGACAAGCACTCACTATTACAATACGAATTTAGAAGTCCATCTCCTCCTCAACCAGAATTGCCGCGCATTTCCCCTTACGGGGATACGCACACGCCATCTGTTAGCTCCTTTTTTAGCTGTTTCGCGAGAGCCTTAGGAATTTTCCCCGGGCCTTGCATGAATCGGAACTAGAAGAGGAGAATAGGGCAAATGATATACCTGCATGTGCTAAAAAGAGGTCTTTCAGGAATCCTAGCTCTTTGCTCAACAGCGTGATCTTCTCTTCTAGGAGGGCATTCTCTTGACGAAGATGATTCACGCGTTCTAAGGTCTGTTCCGTCTTGAGCTTCGAACGCGTTCGGCTACGCTTCACGGCCAAATTGTTCCTTTCCCTGACGCGACGATATTCTTCACTATCTTTAACTAGGCCATACGTCTCCAATTCTTCTTGTGCTGCTCTGCGCTGCTTTGCCTTGTTCCCAGCTTTCTTGGAGACCATGCTAGCTTGTCTTGGCTTTATTAAAATGACAGAAAACAAAAATGAAACTGGATTCTGGGGGGAAGAGCGGATGGGTGATCTTTCTGATGAAATGCTTGTAGCTCCTGGTTGATTACTGCGTTGTAACTCGCTTTCAAAAATGCGAGTGAAGATGACAAAGTGATGTGGCAGATGTTAACGAAACACTGGCTAAGCACCCACCAGTAAAAAATTTACAGGATGTACAAAATACAAAGGTAGAGCCTCCAGTTTACGGTGCCTGCAAAACATACCAAAACATACGGTTAGATTACTTGCTTTCACATGGTATAAAAATTGCGGAAATATGTATTGTATAACCAACAGCAAATTTAGTGTTCTTAGCCTACGGTATTTCGCAAGACCTTTGTTAAGGCAGTCGTGGCTGATGCTCACCATGGTTTTCTGTTTAGCCTACACCAAGGGTTACACGAGAGGAGTTTAAACGAAGGAAAAAAACGTGGAAAGTTTAACATGACAGCTGGAAAAACCTACCATTTTTTGTCACTTGAATCCTGTTACCGATCAAAATGGTAATTGTGCATAAAAACACAGAGGCAAAAAGCTAGAATTGAGGCGTTCTACAACACTCTCCGAGCCTGCTAGTGACGGTCGGCCATTACTAAAGGTGATGCAATCGCTGGCCGTGATGTCACAACAGCAAAGCATCACTGCGTCACAGGCTTTGTTTTTTCTTGTGCTGAATATGCGTCTCACACCTTTAGGACCTCTATTTCCGCGCGTCACATAACAGCTCTTTAAAAAAATCAAAATCTTAAAATCAGAAAAATAGTCGTTTCTCTGAATGTTACCAGGTGTCCTTACCAGGCCTACAGGATAAGTAAATAAAAAGAATAATAACGAAAAATAAATACATAAATGACGTTCCAGGATTTTATACGTTCTGCAATATTCATTTAAAATCTTGATTTTTGTACTTGCATCCTTACGACATATACTCCTTTCGCGCCATTAATGGATTGCGTCAGCTTCGCATACTTCAAAATAGACGAAGGGATTCTGTTCACGGAGGTCAATTCATAAGTATGGGAATGCTCCGCGATCAAACTTAAATCACAGTCACACAGAGAATTGTCGAAAACATCTTTTGAGGTTAGGCTGGAACGCTGTTCGGCATAATGTGTTTTGTCTTTGGTCTTCTGTCGCGAGTTCAACGCTTCCCAATCCGCGTATAGAGTTGTACTATTTACTACCCCCGTGGCCCCCTTTTTGGAATTCCTGGTAAACCTCGCACACCCCTGACGTCGGCTTAATTTGCAGGGTCGCTGGAGTTCATGCTAAAACCCAAGAGTCAAACACGCCAAAAGAGTAAAGGGCCAAGTCATGCTATCTTACAGGTCCGGAAAATATTGTCCCTCTTATAGTCACTGTTATGATGGGCCTTATTATAGCATCTGCGTCCTTGCAGGGGCATTAGCGGCTTAGTTTCATGTCGCCTTTTAATTGCTCGTACTCGTCAGTAGTCAGCACCCACCTCTGTATCGGTAGATACTACGGAGGTGTTGGGAGGTACTACGAGCCTGAATACGGTTCTCATATGGGGAGGTTATAGAAGCATTCCGGACTTGTAGTCAGAAAATGCTGACAAAGCACTTTCTCGAAAACTTCCGGCCTTCTGGAAAACCCAAACCCTTCATGGAATCCTTCCATTCGGGATGGTTTCGCCGTACTCTGACGTAGAGCCGTAGGTTTCCTAGCGTAGGTCGGGCATCATGACGTAGCTGTGTTTTTCACCAATCCGCGCGTGCATGACTTCATCGTCCACTTCTGATAGTAGGTTGTGTCGCGCGCGTGTGAGTGTCCTCGCACGCTATGGAGTTCCCTCTATAGTAGGACAATTCGAGAAGATTAGTGAAAAATTTGAGCGGACAAATTCCTTATCCTCTAAGATTTAATTAAGTGCATGTGTCAAATACCGTGTAAAGGGGTTGTTTTCTCTTTAATGGGGACAACATGACGTCAAGGTACATAACAGCGTAGCAGCAATGGGAGGGGCTTAGGCGGGCTACCCGGCACAGGTTCTCATAAAGAAAAGACGGGTAGAGGGTTTCATCATTGAAGTACGGACAAGCGGACGAGAAGGTATACAAGCTAGATTAAGAGAAGTGGTGCATCCAGTGAAGCATTCAAGCTAAATTCAAACGCACATTTCAAGTGACTTATTTACCCACGGACCCCTTTTATTGTGCTCATGCTGAGTGACAACGATCCTGTGTTGAGCTTCTACGACACTGCCTTTGAGGATTCAGGTTTGCTCAGAGAGCAGCAGCAGAAGAACAAGGACTCAACCTCTGTCCTCGCTTCCTCCGACGTTAAGCAAGAACCCGCCAAACGCAAAGTAGATTTGGACTTTGAAGAAGATTTTGGACAATTACCTAGTGAAGATTTGTTATCAAACCTGGCCGCTACACCATGCTATTCAGTTATGGAGTCTCCTCGTCTCTATGACTCGGCTAGTCCGGTGGAGTTGAAGAAAGTGAAAAGTTTCTCGCCCAAGCTGGACGCTCAGTCTTACGGTAGCGCAGTGGGACCCTATTCATCAGCTCGTTCGTCCCACTCGGTTTCTCCCTTGTCTTCACCTTACTCGAACAGCAGTCACAACCACATCAGTTCCAAGTTATCCCCTTCGTATTCCAATCACTCGCGCGGTTTTCCCGGGCCGGACGAGGCCGGCGTGGAGCTGGCGGATTTGAGCGGTTCCGAGATTTCGCTGGACCTCCAAGGTCTCATCGACTTCGGCGAGGTATTGCAAGAGTTTACGCGGAACGGGAATACAGTCAATCCTTCCGCCGTTGCGTTGCACCATCATCCAGCCGAGCAAACTTCCATCGGATCGCCGAATCACCCGAACACTTCGAACGCCTTCGGAGCTGCTCCGTCCAATTCTTTCTTGCTTACCCCAGCTACACGTGCCCAGTTCATGCCTCACAATCATAGCCAGAGTATATACAACCCACCTCCCGCTGTGAAAGAAGAGCCCGCGGATCCTGAGTACGTGACGGGTGGCGGCTATCCTACTCCTAATTATCACACAACGTCACCTCTCTCCTACGACTACCCGCAATACAGTTTGCCCGGCTCTGGAGGCAACACGAATGTAGATCGATCCGCACCTGGCTCCGTCAAAAGCATTTCCTCGGCCTCATCCACGTCCTCCGCGTCAGCGGCCAAACGTTCCAAGAACGTGGACAAAGCTTCGGACGAATATCGTCGTCGTCGAGAACGCAACAACGTCGCCGTTCGCAAATCCCGCGAGAAAGCCAAGTTGCGTTCGCGAGAAACGGAAGAGAAAGTCAAGACTTTGGTCAAAGATAACGAACGTCTCCAGAAGCGCGTGGAACTGTTAACGGAGGAGCTCAACATCTTGCGTTCTTTGTTTGGGAATGTGGGTCTTCTTCCCGAACACTTGCAACACGAAGTGCAGAAGCACTTGGAGGGCATTAAGCAACGTTACCACCATAGCGTGTAAAAGAGTCCTGCACTACCAGCATCATCATCCCAACGCCTCCCATCATCACGCTACGTTGTTGCCGCGGCGGCATCGGAAGCTAAATAGGACACCTCAGGAGCAGGAAGAGGACGAGGTGCAACGAGCTGCTGCAGCCCTAGGATGTCGCGCGTTTGCTTGCATCATTCCCTCTCGTGCTTCTTTCATTCATCATGCTAATAGTGATTCAAATCCGGACGGTCGCCGAGGTGTGCCTTTTTACCAGAATCCTTCGCTCTCATGGTTGTGTGCTCCCGAACGACGAAGACGATGCACGGGTTATTTAGGCTTTCACCCGAAGCGGGGAAGAACTTTCATTGCCAGTGCATCGTCCTAGTGGTTGTTACGTTGTGTTTTTAACTAATAGATATATAAGATCGTGGGTTTCATATACCACTAGAAATCATTTGGAGTCCATTTGTTTTCTTTAGTCATGTTTTTTTTGTGGAAGTTGCCTGTTGGTAAAAGAAACATGTTTGCACGGACAATCATCACCCCTCCCCCCTGAAAATTGTCCGTGTATTATACATTGTTAAGAAAAACGCATACTAGTACCCCTAACCCCCCAACCCTATCAGATGTTAATGAAAGCAGGGTATTCAAGTCTCTCGTACATAGGAGAGAAGGCCTTCAATACCAGAAAAAACAGTTGAAATCAAAGAAATGTTGAAGAAACGTCGTCTATTTAATGTGATGTTATGTGACCTCCCTTTATTGATCTTCGGATGGTAATTTATTCCCATGTTCTCCCACAACCCGGTACGTGAAATGTTGATATATTTAGAACCGACTGATATGTATTGTCCCAAGTGCATGTTGTCACGAAATACATATTTTTTGGAATTTACAAAGCCAAACGTTTTCACGCCTCGTTATTCCATTCTCAAGTACCAAGTTGATAAATGCTGCCTCTCACTTAATTGTGCGGGAGTTTTAACCTGGGAACGAGTTGCGTGTGGGGAAAACCTACGCTAACCCATTTCTCGCAAAAGGTGGCAAGCTGGTAACACTCGAGGAAAGCAAACAGAACGGAGGTATTTCCCCGTCCTCGCCAGCGCTGGAATGAACCAGAAATGTGACGTCACAGCTTCGCTTGAAAAACTGAAGGTTCGGGACTGCTGCGTATGTTGTGTCGCCCCTTTCAAGTTCTTTTTTTAGGAATAGTATTCTATAAGACCAACGACTAGAACTTGCCCACGTCGATCATGGGAATAGGTTTTCTTTATCACTGTTGTGTATTTAACCGAGATCAGCTGTTACAATGGTTAAATGCCATTGTTCGAGGATTCGCTTGGTAGACATGTGGATCAGTTTGTTTTCTGTCGCTTTGCTTATCAATGATTGTCGGTTGCCAAAGTCCTTGGCGATCGCAATGATTAGTGAATAACTTCTGAGAAACGCTGAGGGTGACGCCACATCCGGACATACCATAAGTGCCAAGCCAAAAACACGACCGAGGAAAGGCAAAAGGCACGCGGCTATCGTCTACATTAGGCGGTTAGAGAGGGCAAGTTCCTGAGTTCTGAATACGGAGAATGGTTGTCATCTTGAGCTTGTGTAGCTTTTCAGCGGAATTCAGGCTCCGAACTGGCGCCGGTGTTGCATATCCCGTTTTTACAGATGGTGTGGTCGGAATTAACCTTATATGTCTATAATCTGAAAGATTTCGTACGACTACCCCCGCACCAACTATGAGTGGGATGGGCAAGGCTCCGTTCAGATAATCACGTACTAAATATTTCTGCATTAACTAGTGCTTCCTTTACAGAGAAATTACTGTCACAAACCGAAGAGAAATAAGTCCGTGTCGAATAAAGCGCCTTTATAAGAGAAAATGAACGGTATCTTCCGAGGCGTTGTTATTGCTTTAGAGGTGATAGGGTACAAACGTATCCTGGCGCACTTCTCATTTCTTTCGCTGTTGCTGAGTTGTTCGACGCTGGAAAACTTACTCCACGTGGAGCTGAATGCCTGTGTGTCTTTTTTCTAAGGGCTCGTGGATTTTTTGCCTTTTTGTTGAAAGGAGCGAGCAAAAGGTCGTAGAAGGATACTATTGATCGGCACGTGGCGAATTGGGTAGCGCGTGTAGCGCATGAAATGCAACATTAATGCCTTCCCCAGCTTAGTTTGCATTGGAAGCTTCTCACGTATACACACTCCTTGCTAGCCGGGCGACACTTGGGTCATAACACTGGGTCTTGAATTTCTAACCAAAGACTCATAAGACACGTAAAAACTCGTGTTGGCATATGGAGAATGACTACGCTTCTTTTTCTCTCCCATTCTTTCCGTCCCTTATACTAAAAGAAATTACATTCTTTTTTATTTATTCATTTTTTATTTGCTTGTGTATAACTTCCTTGGAAGTTGGGAAAGTTCGCTTAGGCTTGCTATCTTGTCTTCGTGGACGTTGTTACGCTGAGGGAAATTCCGGATCCGAAATGACGCATCTTTCATCCGAACTCGTAAAACGGGTGGCAGGACCTTGCGCTTCCCCTACCTCTGTTAGAAAGTTCAAAGTAGTGCAGCATACCTTACGGGGTTCAACTTCCCCTCGACTTTCATAGAATTAGAAGACAACTTTCAGAAAATTGTGAGCAAGCGACAAGGACACCGTCGTATAATTGAGTATGAAGTGGCAAAGGGTTATACAGCACGCCAGCTTGAAACTGGATGTTTCGACCACTTGTATACTGCAGTTGTTTCCTTTAGCTCAGGCCGCGCGTCCTTGTCCTGAGTCAGCAAGGTCCATCGGAGAACCCGCTATACCGTTCCACCCACACTATCCGTGTTTTTTTTTCACTGTCATTTGGAGAAAAGTATCGTGCAACAGGCTGATTCATCTGTTCCCCCTGGGATCATATATGCTTCAAACTCACTGAACTTTGTAATTTTCGGGCAACGTACTAAAGTCTAAAGAATTACACTTTCCGATCAAAAGAACTTTGCTGCGATTAAAGGAGGAAAATTGTTCTCTTGCTTAAAAACTCAATATTTGAAAAACTAGTTCAAGGCCGTTTTCGTGCTGACGAGAATCTCTTAGGGAAAAAACGTTGAACTAATATCCATGGGTACTTGCAAAAACATAATGACTGTTTCTTAGAAGTCTTTGTTTGATTTTTTTCCCCAAACCGCCCAACATTTCAGTTCTTTTGCCATTACTTCGTTCCTTAAAAGCCGACTTCTGTTTTTATGGCACGTAATGACTTTTGGGAAGAATTTTTTCTGGGGTGGCTACGCAAAAAATAAGACTAATGAACCGTAAAACACCATACTGACTTTTGCTTCACGGGCAAAAGACACACGTTAAGTGTAAAAAGGTTTTTATGTTTCCATCTATCTTTCCCATACTGAACGATTCAGTTTACTAAAACAAAGTAAAAATCCTTATGTCGGCCTGACCTCTTAATCGGTCACCTTTTTTTGGGTTGTGATGATGCTAATAGGATACGATGTGCGGTGTTACGAATTGCACGACAGTATTTACAACCTTTACTTGGCTTCGCGTGTTTTCTGCGTATATTTTAGGATATGTGCTAGGTAAACACAATGAAGCCGTGTCTCTTCACTTAGAGAGCCTTTTCCGTCTGGAGAGTATGCTTTTGGCATACTACTGCGGAATGTCCGTCAAATATCAAAATTCGGGGAAAGTTGAGGTTTGAAAGATCCGGCTTGAAAGCAAGGTCGTTCTTATTAGGCGTTCCAATGAGGCTGACCTATACCACACGCTGCTGTGACTGTTTGCGCCCTGGGACAGTAATGCAGACAAAAGTATCTAATCAGCTTATCTTTGCCTTGCAGAACTTTGCATCCGAGTGATTGCATGCGTCAGAAACAGACGTAGCAAGAAGAAAAGCGTGTCTAGACACCCCGGGTTCTAGGGTTTAACGCGATGTCCTTTGTTATTCATTTTTGCGGGTGTGATACCTTACGAGCTCGACGGAAAGAAGCGTTCGAAGAAAGAAGCTCGGTCATCGGTATTTTTGGGGCGATGGGTTGCAGGCACCGTAATGCATCCTTCCGATCTCGAAGACGGAGACGCTCTTCGTCTTCGTTTCTTTATTTATAGGGTTGACGAGTTTCTCTCGCAATAGTTCGAAATGTTACGGCTTCCGAAATGCAATTATGTGTGCAACCCCACTCTATCGGACGTGAAAGTGCGTAAGAAAACGGCCCCAACATCCTTTCTGTTGTTCCGGGTTTGGAACTTATTAATATAAACTTATTAAATAAAAAAAATATGAAACAAGTTTAAACTTATTTAAACTTTAAAATACTAAACTTAAAAAAATTAGCTCCACAGTATAAGGCTTACTCTAGGGACCCCGTCAAAACCTTAACATTGGAAGATAGCCCTGTTATCCTTGTGTAAGCCTTATACTGTGATTAGCACTTACATTTCATGAACAAATTCACTTTCTACCCTCATTCCTGGAGAAAGATAGGCTACCTCCAATTAGGATGACATTGTTCATTCAATTTAACTGGTACTGACGATTGTACACAATGGATCAACGATATTGCCTACAGCTGAAACGAGCAACAACGACATGCACATTGACATGACCCCGTGGTCTTTAGTTAACGCGCTCTTCTGAGCCAAAGTGAGAAGATTGAATTCATGGGTGTATAGATTTGTGGCATGAGGCTATGATTTTTGCCAGGGAGCTTGGCTAGAAAGTAGGGCAGGGGCCCAAGATATTTTGGTGTGTTTCAGTCGCCGTTGCGGTTCGTGGTCTATTGAAAGCGAAAGCGTAATTGTAAAAGGAATTTAGAATGGCATCGTTCTGGCTCAGGTTTTTTGGTGGAAACGTCTCGGTTTTAGAATGGGAGAGCTTGTATTACTCTGAGAACTGGGAAAGCCTCTCTCAATATGCGCCTTGCGAAGCAAAGGGGTGAAGGCTGACGCGGGCTAATTCCGCGTCCCACTAACTTTAGTATGCCATAATAAAGCGACAAGCTTGGATAGCCTGCACACGAAGGCGAGAACTGAAAGTGAAACAAACTGATCACCTCTTGTCTCGAGTTCATGATCCATCTGACGGAGAAAGTGGTTGCCACACCAAGACACCCCGAACATCAACAATACCCCAACACTTTCGATTTTTCGACTGGAGTACGGTTGGCCTACATTGCGGAGCCGCGATTACTGAAGCGAGTGCTCAAAGCGAGGCATAAACGAAAATCCCAAAATGTGAACTATGGACTTTGAATGCTCGGCGTAGACGGAGAGATCTACGCTTGTTGTTGAGCGCAAGGCGTTATGCTTGCGCGCTAGATAAGTGATATGACTATCATGTCAGGCTAAGTTTCATTTCCGCAGCCGACGATAAGATTTTCCGCAACTATGCCACCAAACAACTGTGTGATCTAGGTGACAACAAGTAGCTTATCCACTTCTTCACGTTAAGGATGTCGCCGATAGCTCTGTTTAAGGCGAAAGACGCCAAGACTCCCCACGTGTTTGACGTCGTAATTTCCGGCTAATTTATGTTATCAGGGGCGCTTGATTCCAATGAACAAACCACCGACCGTTTCCGGACGTAGCCGGCTGGTTCCACAGCTTCCCATGCAAATGAGGAAACACATGCGGTAGATTATGTATGATTTTAGATTATGCGATTTTGCGGTTCTTTAAAATCTGGAAAATTTTTCTTTTCGGCTAACGTATAAAACATCTTTTCTCTGGTATAATAAGCTCCTTTTTACACGTCTGCCTTCCTTGTGCTAGCAAACCAACAGGCACTGACCTATCCAACCCGAGGCTCTATCTTGGCGAATTTGACAGAAGTGGCCACACATTATACCTCTTTTTTTAGATTAAAGCAGAATGTTTGAATATTTCGCCTTGTCGATTCCTTATTCACACGGAATAGTAAGGTAGGTGATCACGGAATTTGGGGCTCATGTTTGGAAAGTTCACAAGTTGATTAAAACCTCTCCAGCTCGTTTCGCAGGGTTTCCCCCGGTACCTGGCACAGGATTTTCTCCCATTTTTCCCCGCCAGCAAGATGACCTTCCCATTTAGGGACCGGTTCCCCACAATAACATTTTCGGCCTGCCTCGTAGGATTCGTATACGGGTTCCGTAGGGCTTTCCACTGTGCCCTGGCAGGATTCTTCCTTGTTTACGCGCGTTCAAGCACATGTTGCGCAAGGTTGCGTCCTAAGGCCCGCTTCTGTACGGCCGTCGTAGGCCTATAATCTGAGGGAGTAAACAAGTGTAGAAAAGTAAGCCAGTTCGGAAGAGAAAGGCAGCCAGAGGAGAAAAACAGAGAAGGAAAGGAAAATTCAAGGCCTTTTTTCCGTTTTCTGTTGACACGCCCTCCTTTTCTGCAACTTCATCCTCGTGGAGGGCCAGGGGGAGAAGTGAGGGCTAAAGAAAGTCACTAACGCAGACGGCGAACGCACCCTAATAGCCTAGGCCTGCAAAGATAGCCTTGTTTTCCTGTCTCATACTATTAGATGTAGCCTAGCCAACGCCGGAGCAAAGAGCACGGCAGCTAGAAGTGACACGATGAAAGAGTACATCACAGTAGTAAAAAGATAGCCAGCCCCCCACCAACGACGTAAACATCACGTGGGTTTTTGACCTTCTGTTTTTTTACTCGCATGGACGTAGAGGCTATTTGTCCATAAGATTGCTCGGTTAGCCCCCTTAATTACAACATTGGCTTGATACATACCCTACAATTACATAGGTATGCCTCTTTCCTGTTTGTCACAGCAACTAATGAATTTACTAAAAAGTAGAGATCGAGTTAGACAAAGTTTCTGGTTGTAAAAGAGCTCTTAGTCCATGCCAACCAAGTGAAAGTGCACAGGCTTGTCATATTTTTCGATATTTTACCCTTCATAAAAGTGCATAGAAAAGTTATGGCGGCTGTATTGTCTTTTGTCTTCCCTTTCCGCACTGCCGAGCATGGTTTTTCTTTAGTAACTTTCCTTCGAGACCCTCTGTAGAAAGGTAAAAATCCCCTTTTTTCCGACACGTTTTGTGGATATCGTCCAAACTATGAGTCAAATTCAGATAGTATGCCTCCTTTCGGATTTAGGGGATAAACAACGCTAAATGAGCCCGGTGTTCCCGCAAGGACGAATCTCAATTATGCCAGGACCGGTTTTTTCTCTCATTCAGCTTCCCATAGCAAGTTTGACAACTATAACCTAACGTTCAAGTTCCCAGCCGTTCTCCCTGCCTTGTAACCTTCTGCACGTACCGCAAATCCTGCACTTTTGTTTTGGCGTAATCCCGCAGGGAAAAATAATGTACGAAACAGAAAACGAAACCCGAAAAATCCTCAAAATGTGTTAGGTCGGGCCAAGTTTGGACATTTCCCTCGATAATGTTGTTTTTCCTTCCCTCCAACTTTGAACAGGATGCTATTTGTCACTGCGATAGCACGAAGTGAGTTCCAAGTTCCTTATTATCTTGGACATCGCCTGCCATTCGACTTCCAGTTATGCCACTATAGTATGGGCCTATATTACGTAACATGTTTTGCTGAGCAGAGTTCTTATCATGCTGATCGCCTATCTTTGGCCCAAGCCACCTTTTATTCCGCGTTCTCTCTGCTGCGGTGTTGCATCTTAAAAGCCTGGCAATGGATGAAAAGCTACAACGTGAGACGTATCTCAAGAGCCGTAAAGCGACGGATCATTCTGGCAACGAGGCCAACTTTCCTATTACCAAGACGCAGTAACACGCATAAATCTGAAACAGCCTATTTTTCAGTAAGGTGCGGTAACTGCATCCTCCCCCCCACCCCACCTCACCCCACCCACCCCTCACATGTCCCTTTGTTTTTCTCCGTGGCAGCGGCAGGGTCTTCTTTAGTGTTCTGTGTGCTATCATAAACACATGGAAGCGTAGGTGCCGTTCATATTTCCGTTTCATTGCTACAGAGAGAATAGTACACGTGTAGCACACCGCCCAGTAACAAGAAGAGCCTTGGAAAGTGGGCAAAAACCTGCTTACATTCTTATTGCTACCCACTATCCTGCGCTAGCGCTCGATACAAGGCAAGGTGGTTGGGTAGCAACCAGGGTAGCAACGAGACGTAGCAATCCAAGTTTCAGACTAAACTCGGCAAGTAATAAGCCGAAAGTCTATTAACTTTCACCTAGACTTCTCTCGGAGACTCCGATGATAAACCGGAAACAGAATGCTCCTCCAAGGCACAATCTCGCTCAAGATTGGACCAGAAGGATAAAGCAGACCAACAAGTTCACCTAGACTTCATACCTTGATCTCTAATCACAAAAGAACATGCAGCTTCTGCGTATTTTTACTTACGGACGCAACAGTAACGTTGCAAGTACGAAGAAGCCTCATCCTGGTGCGTCCGGGAATTGTTGCGTTCAAAACCCTTCGCCCACTGCTTTTCTACATACGTAGCATGAACGACTCATTGCGACGCTTTCTGCAAGGTTATGGTCTACCGAAAGGTAAAGGGCACGTTTCCTTCTCAACGTTTCCTTCCTTGAATTAGCCGTCTAAATGCACTAGAGAACCGAAAAAGGAACTTAATCAGGAAGGTCCAAGGGTTATACAGGGAAAAGTGACACCCTGGGCGCACGTGGAACAAATCACAACTTGTGATTTCCCTGTCCCAGTCCACGGCATGAACACCAACACCGAGATCGCAGATGGCATCTTGTGTTTGTTGCTATTCTTAGCCTTTACCGAGTATTTTGGCAAAACGTGCCCCGTGCGTTTACAGTTTTTATGCGCACAGGAGACTGTTTCATAAAAGCTGAGAATGAATCTAAAAAGCATCGCAATTGGCTAGCAACCCTGAAAAAGGATAAAGTACGCCCTGGCTGTCTGGCGCTCAGGCCAGGAACGAGAATACAGTTTTCAGCTATCAGAAATATGGCATCAGTGGATAATACAGGTAGCCCTGTTTTAATGTTTAATATACAATACAACATTCAATACGTATTGTGTTTGCTCGGTTTGGATGTACGCGATTGTATCGTACAACCACTGTATTGCGCTCATAAGGTCAAAATATGGGTAATTATTGGTGTCTCGTGTTAAGCAGAGCCGTAACCAGGATTTGGTTCGAAGGTGGTTGTAAAATTTTCGAGATGGGGTTGGGGTGTAATATGCATTTTTTGGAAATATGGGCATTCTCCTATGTTCGCCATTATGATACAAAAATAACTTAGGGTGGGTGGTGGGGGGGGGGGTAAAAACCCCTATACCCCCTTGGTGCGGACCTGTGTTCAAGCACGGAACCGGAAAGAAAATGTGTCTTCCGATCGCTGTCCATAAACAATCTCATATATTGTACTTTAATTAAGTTTCAAAATGGACACAAAATGAGAAATGAAACCGGATATATCACAGTGCATGATGTGTGCTTTTTTTCAGCGGACTGAAAAGTTGGGGAAGGATTAGCAGCACAGATGAATTGCCAGTATGTAGATAGGAATCTTACGTCTATTTAGGTGACATTCAACAGCGAGGGTGAAAATCGTGAAAAATTGTACTTGAAGACTTTTTTCTAAAAGAGAAGAGGATTAACTTGAAGCAGATTCAAAGGCCAAGTCTTTCTTTGTCTTAAACTTGGAAGCAACCCGCATACGGAATTTGCTCTACTGCAGTGTGTTATTGCAAGATGATAAAAACTGGATTGACTAGCCTCAAATTAAATACCTTGTTTTCCAATCTCCGAAGAATATCAGTTTTTTACCTCAGGGAACTTGTTTGCAAAATATATTTAGCTACCAAGTCCGGTGCACCTTAGCAGTCACTCAACTCCAAGATGATATCTGAAGCATAATCATTTTATAAAACAACCTCAACAACGTTTCTCTAGGTATGTCTTGACTGTTACTTTTACGTTTTCCAAGTGCCTTCTTTTGTTACGTGGAGCTCCACGAAAACAGGTTCCATAAGGAAGGTCGTTAGGACACGTTTTTGTACTACAAGTTTGCTGGAGTCTGGCACCTTGCCGGAGACCTCGCAAACGCCTTGCGTTTCTTGCATGAATTCTCAGAAATTCTGTACAATTCTAAGAAGGAATAGCCCTGGGAAAACCCTGGTTCTCAATTTTTTGCGCCTCCTATTCTTTTAGCTACCGTACTTTCAAAAGTCATGGACACCCGCAATGCAACTATTGGACTGTCGAAAACAGAACCAGCATTACTCGCAATTAGAAGTTCTCGGTACTTTCAAAATTTGCTAAAAATGACCACAAGTTCGTATCTGTTCAAAAAAGCCCTATCTCGGTACAGTTACCAGTCTTCGCGTCGTTTTGCTTAATAGATCTTAACGTCAATTAAACAAATTCGTGTCTTTATAAGTCGTCTTTTTTTACTAAAATCAATCAAGTATCTACAATAATTGGAGTAAGAATGGAATTGAAAAATAAAAGCGTTGAACAAGAATAGAACGTGTCCGAAGCATAGAACGTGTATATGAATAGTCGTGTAGAGGTGACCCAAAGTAATATTGTGTTATCGGGAAAGGATACCCGTTCTGCGTTCGCTTTTGCTAACCTTCTTGGTGTTGTCTTGCGTTCAGGAAGGGCTAAAGATCACTTTGGCTACGTAGTATTCCAGTTCCTTCTACCCTGTCAAGTTCGTCACAATCTTTATGCCATCTCGCATAAAAAATAGTGCGTGAGCTGTGGCCATTTACGCTATCGTGCATTGTTTAGCATCGCTTCGTGTGCTACTTGGAAATTAAGGTTTTAACGAGTTACGGTGGTCGAGTTAATCAAATGTGCTCATAAAGACGTCGATAATTAAGAACAGGCACTGAAGGTGGGCAAAGACCAAACACTGTTGTCATGGGAGATCTTTTGGCTCTCTAATTCTCAAGCTTCCCAAAAGCTTCACTTCATGCCCCGCACTGCTAAGCAGCTTTAACGCAGCGGAGAGGACGAAAAATGAAAAAAAGACTTTACACAAGAATCTTAAAAAGACATGGCCAGGGACTTTGCTCATGCAAATAAGGGCTCCACGTGTAACGATGCTCTAGCAAAAAAAAGGGAAGAAAAAGGAAGCAAAAGGTCCGCTGCACCCAAAGACTTTCCAAGCACCACAGCTTGAACCCTTATAAAGCCACACACACTAAAAACGCCGAACGTGCTTTACAATATGCACCAAGAGTTTACAAGTAAATTGCACACACATTTATAAATTAGCCATTTTAATACGCAGTATTCCTACTTCCTGACTACGCTTTTAAAAAACCTTAAGGGCGTTTGTAGTATTGAAAATCCTTAATTTGGCAAGATTTCCCTTACGTCCCAACTCTCTCGAGTAGTTACACATTACGTCCAAACATTTTGCCTTTCCGAACGCACCAAGCTACTATTGCTAAAGCTTATCTAATAAACGACACTAAAAAAAAACGAAGGCAAATGTTTCCTTGCCAAGCACCTGAAGTACTGCGGTACTTGGAATTTCAAGTCTTGCTACAGTATTAAAAATCTTTATGAACTTTTCTTACGGTCCATGAAAAACGTTATAAGCTGGAAAGTAATGGGGTTATAGCGTACACGTACTGGACGTAGCGAAGTACAACTTTTGTTGCAAGGTTGCTGATAAACCTAGCGCAAGTGACGACGGCTATAAGACTCTCGCTATGAGGGAAACGTGCCGAATTCGCATTGAGAGTAATTCTATACTGTATTCTCCAAGTGCTGTTGTCAAGCCAAAAGAAACCGTGCTATATTTTACCAGAAACGTTTTCAAAGGTCCACAGGAATGAAACTGTACTGCAATGTATACTCATTTATCGCATTTGGCATTAAGCTGTCTTTGAAATGATGCCACAAAAGGCCAGACCCGAATCGATATCACTTTCATGTTCATCAACGTAGCTTGGAAAACCACCGACAGGCAACTTTCTACCCCCAGCCCCCAGATCGCAGCCATCTGTTCGTTTCCTTGTGTCCTTCCTCCTTGTATTCCTTCTCAAAATGCCCACTTTCCCTTGAAGTCACCAGCACAAAGCCAAATAACTTCCTTCACTTCCTAATGATGCGACGAAAGAAAATGTCAACCAACAAAGTCGCCTTCGGTGTTGAACTCGAGTGATTTTAAATAAGCCGGGCACTGGGACGGGTCCAAATCTGCAACACAGGGTAAAGCAATGAGAAACGAACTGTAATCATTCCGTAATTTTCCGGCTGAAAACTATTACTTTGGTGACGGCAGGGGCAAGTCCACGAATACAGAGATTTGTGCCTCTTCGAAAGGTTGCTCTTATCTAAATCTCTAATTCGTGCTATATTCTTGTCATTGGACTTTATTACTAGGGCCGAATCCGGACATAAAATGACTACACCACCGTTGGCTTGTACACTCCGCCTGTAATAATGAAACATTCTAGAAAATCTTACTTTTCTTATTTGCGAAAGGCTATACCATGGGGGGAAAACGCGTAAAACGTCATTTTCTTGCAGCTTTGCGGCTTCCCAGTCTTTTTCATGCATAATAAGTTCGTAGGCGGTGGGGTCCCGAGGTCCATTCTCCCGCACCGGATGACAAGTATAGCAAGCGAGGTGGTACTGCCACCTAACGCTGTCAACGACTAACGAAATGGCTTTTGCGGAGGAGGTTTCTTTAAATTCGTGCCGCCACATGCGTCTTTCAGTTTGACGAATTTCGGCAAGTTTGCTGAGCCTCTCAGCCAGACCATTCCTTGAAAAGACAAAAAATAAATAAATAATTTTTAAAAATAAATGGGATACTTTCATGACAAATAAATCAAATTCCGGTATAATAATCGAACACCTGAATACTGAAAATGAAACTATTCACGTTTCAATCATACACATTACGAATATAAGGCATCCCACAGTTATGACGAAAATCCGATCGCAGGAGATTTTTGGGTATGCAGGTTTGGGGTGCTAAAGCCGAGGTTGGCTATCTACGGAACGCTAGCTTATACCTAATCAATCCGTGGTACACGAATAATAATTACATATGATACAGAAAACTTTCGAGTGCAAAACGGCACAAAAAGCACAATAAACTTTAGTGTTCATTTTGAGTTTAACAACTTCTTAGTCAAAGTAAATAATTTATTGTCTTTCTTACTAGTTAGAAAATAGCCCTTATTAGTCCAATTTATTAAACCGGCCGTCCATTACCCAGCATGCTTTGATTTTGGCTAGAGCGGGGGAATCTTGCCGGTGTGTGTTCTACACTAAAGCTAAGGCACCCGCTAATAAGAGATTGAAACTACGTTACTTGTCGGAATAAAATAATGCGATCTTACCATTATTTAAGAGACCTATCGCTTCGCTTTTGCAGTTTTATACATCAATATTTAAATCTAATAACAGCACAAATAGTATTTTCTAATAATAATAATAATAATAACTGCAATCAGTGGCGTATCCAGGGGGGGGTCAGGGGGTCTGGACCCCCCCCCCCCGAAATTTTTATTTTATAATGGGGAAGATAGGGAAATGACCAAGTGTCCAAAAAATTGCATATTAAGACCCCCCCCCGAAATGAAATCCTGGATACGCCACTGACTGCAATGACAATAATCTGAAAATTATGGGAAGAGTAACAATGAAAAGTTATTAAAAAGAACACAAAATGAGGTGAACTTAAATTATAGCGAAAATCATTATGGACGTTGTAGACAATAGGACAATGCTATGACATGTTTCCATTTATGAAACATGTTCTACAATTATGAACGGTATAAGGAGTATGGCAACAGTTATTGTAACACTTATAAACGACAACCGTCAAACCTTATAAATTGCTGTTTCTTTCTTGTGGACACGAGCAATTCTGGCTCTCTTTTGCATTTCGTGGATTTTGGCGGGGTTTTGATATGCAGCATGTTCGACATGCTGGAGTTCAAATTATCCAAATTGCTCCTAGAGCGAGGCAGTTGCGTAGCAACCTGAGAAAATTAGACGGTTATGATCATACAGGAATTAAATTGCTTTGGCTTACACTAACTTCATCTTCAGTGTCTTCAGCTCCTGTTGACGAACTCTGTGAACTGGAGTCTGAAATCGGTATAGGCATAATTCCAATTTCTTCTAATGCTTGGCTGCTAATGCTTTCAATGTCATTCGATCTCAAGAGGTGACTTGAAACAGGTTCATCTTTTATTAGGTTAAGGTTAAGAGATCGTTTCGCCTTTGGAGTAACTTGTCTAATTGGCGTCATTGGACTTGAGATTGCAGCTATACATATTTTGCGCCGGGATTTCAACACAGGTGACCGATTATATGAACTAGATGACAGGAGCGGTTTCTTTTCAAAAACCGGACTTTTAGGCGTGAATTGGTTGACGGGAACGAGTCTGTCCAAACATTCAACCCGTTCTGTTTTAGGTTGAACCAAACAAGGATTTTTCCTGGTTTGACAAATGGTTCCATACTTTGTACGTTTAACTTGCTTTCTTAGGAAATATTTCGTCTTTATTTCTGACGTCGATGAAGATGATGAACAGCGGTTCCATAACTTATTACTATCACCTGACGTATTCAGTAGCCGCAGTTTGGGTTCGGGAGAAATATCTGTAATGATATCTTCAGTTACGACAGCAGGACTAGCCATTCTATCTAGTCTGAAAAAGTAGAAGAAACAGAAATAGCTATGAATAGTAAAAACTTAAAGCGTACTTGGAGAAACTGACCTTGCTTTCCTTCCATTTCAGGCCCTTGCAAACTTCACTTTCGCCGTTTCATGGACTTTTGGCGCAAAAGGTTACTACACGCCTAAGTGGCCCTTATCCAAGTCTTCAAATGCAAGAATCTCCAACAGATGGCCACAGTAGTAAATACCATACCATGAGGATCAGTGTTTTAAAAAAAATATATTTAAACATTTGTCTTTCAAAAGATTATCTGATCCGACATTTGATCCAATCTGATCACTTGATCGGATGGCATCACCTGATTGGCGTTCAGAGTAAAAAGGCAGCGACCTGGTCGGTATTTTCACCGATCATTTCAACACATTCTCCGCTAAAAATTGACACCACATGTGATATCTGTACCGTCCGCGCCAAATTGACACGATGAAGTCAATCTGAAAGCTTGCCGCTTCATCCGCTTGGGAGCGGTATGACTGACAAATCACGTGACTTTATTTACAATATGGAGGCTATTTAGCATCGAATTTTAAATACATTTTTTGAAATTAAAACGGCCTCTTTATTTATTATAACCCGAAAAAATTTCAGGTACAATAGTTCCTTCCAGTTAAAGGAAAGATGCTTTTCAAAACGTCGAAGGTGGCTGCGGTTTGTATACAATTATAATTGTTCTATTAATAATATTTTTCATTTATTTCCAAATCAAACTAGATTCTTCCTGCATTCATCCTTTGCATGAACCCACCTAAACAGTTTTGGTTCCAAATTGGTAAAGGGAGAGAAGCTAATCCAACAGGTTCAGATCCAACAGATTATAATTGTTCTATTAATATTTTTTATTTATTTCCAAATCAAACTAGATTCTTCTTGCATTCGTCCTTTGCACGAACACACCCATACAGTTTTGGTCCCAAATTGGTAAAGGGAGAGAAGCCAACCCAGCAGTTTCTTTGAAATATTGTTTGCCATTGTATTTGTATTGCGTTGCATTTACAAAGAACATGCATTCGAAGACAACAATCTTTCTCCTTATTTTCTCGTCTACGTGATGCCTCAGAAAGACTGAGGTTTTGTCCTGCATCTTATGGCATAAACTTTCCAGTAGCACTGATTGCTCCAATGAAATAAACCTTAAAATGCCAAAAACAAGCCACAAGCGTTTCATATAAGTGCTCCAAAATTTACTAAAACTGAGACATCAAAACGACATGCAACTTTCCAGCAATAAAGGTGGTATTGTAATTGAAGCTAGAACTGCAAAAGGCCTGTCCCTGTGAATGTCAACTGGGGAAAAAGAAAGTGGGACAGCCCGACGTACGGAATTGTCATAAGCCGAAGCAAGCACGGTTAGTCCGGCTAAGTTACAGAGACAGGCGTAGGCTACCCGACGGCTCGCTGCACCCATCTTTTGTAATTATTGTAATTACGATCCCGGCTTCTAGAGGAACTTCATTTTGTCAATATACGCATAGACCAATGTGTACTAGCATTCAAGATACAGTCAAAGCTCCTTATTCGCGGTTCCCTTATTCGCGGATTCAGTATTCGCGGGGGAAATTTTTGTGACCGCATCTCTTTATTCGCGGCTAAAAAATTCGCTATTCGCGGACGGCTCTCGTTAACTTGGCATCGCTCTCGGGTTAAGTCCGCGAAATCCCATTCCACGACTGTTCGTAGCTCGTACACACAACGTTCGCAATCAACTTGTGCTTCTGTATGTGTCTTAATTTTTCAGAATCAGTGTTCTTGCTATTCTTCTCTATTAATTTCTGCCACAATCCTATCATTATGGCGAGTAAAGAAAAAGGAAAGGTAACCAACAGTAGGAAATTTTTGCCACTTAAGGTAAAAGTAGAAATGCTCGATCGCTTATGTATTGGGGAGTCCTTTACTTCTGTTGCACATTCATTAAACGTCAATGAATCAAGAGTAAGGTTCATAAAAAAGTTGGAAGGCAAAATCAGGAATTCCATAGCTTCGACCTCGTTATCTTCGAAAGTTGTGCGTGATCCCGCAATTGAAAAAATGGAAGCAGCACTGAGCGTGTGGATTGAAGATTGAAATAAACGAAGAAGCTGTGAATGCTTAGGAAATTACCGAGGATATTGTTCGCGTAGCAAACAGCATAGGGCGAGATGGCTTTGAAAATTTGCAATCATACGACGTCGAGGCATTGTTACAATCTCAAGAAGAAGACCTAATCGAGGTTGATTTAGAACTCATGCTAAATAAGAAACCCTCTGTAGAGGAGGGATGGGACAGTTCATACGTAGGACAAACCATACAAAAATCATTACTAATGAACTACGAAAGTTTTAGTTCTGAAAAAAATTGCACACTTAGTGAATACGACGGAGCTCACATGGGGAAATTTTTGCCGAAAAATGTTAAACCGTTTTTGAAAAATAAATAAAAACTAAATTTTAGGCACTTCTTGTGAGAAAGGGGTCCTGTTCATTTCGTTGTACCACTCATAATATGTATCTAAAAATAAAGTAAAAATTACTTTTATGTAGCTGACAAGTTAGGGAATCACCCCTCGAAAGGTTTGTTTTAAAATCGATGTCCTGATTTTGTACGAGATTTTACACTCCAAAGTGATGCTTTAGTACGCTTCGAACAGAGCCATTTTTACTACAGAGAAAACATGCTGTTGGCAACGCTGCGCACGCGCATGCAGCTCACAGCTGACAGCTCGAGTTAAGCCGCGCACCTAAAACGTTGCCCTTTTTTGTTGTCAATAATCATTTTGACAAAATCGTGCGTTTCCTTGCACTAACTGGAGCTAGGATGATTCCTATATTAAGAGGGAGTATAACTGTAAGTTTTCGTTTAGATATTTTAAGTTTAATATGTATATTTTTAAAAAGTG